>SJYA01000617.1:1612573-1691531 GCA_006410615.1 Neotragus moschatus | reverse complement strand
TTCCACCCTAACTCTACAACTTTTGAAGTAGATTCTAGAAAACATAGAATTTCATTTGTAAATACTTTGGTATGTATCTCTTAAAGATATGGAGTCATTTTCAAAAAATACAATCACAGTACTATTATCAATCCTAAAATTTAATGACAGCTATTTAAAATCAGTTGAACACTTTTTAAAAGTTTAGAAACAAGTCCCATTGTTCTGTCAGTCTCCATTTCTTTCTACCTTCATAAATAAGTTGCAAAATATTTCATAAAGCATTTTGATATCTCTTAGGAGGTTTCTTAGTATCTGAAGAGTTATTCCATGTCAAAATTTATAAATACACTGTGCCACAGAAACTCATCCAGGGATAGACAAGGACCTCAATGAAAGAACCAGATGGATAAAACATTACATGCTAAGTGTTTGCCAGAATAGAAAAATAACCTATACAAGGACACGACATCTAAAAAGAAGGATACAAACTATTACCTGCAGTTATATACTAATCCAGTCAGTATACAGAATGCTAATTTTACAGGACTGACAAAACCAAAGATTTGTTTGGTGTAGTCTTACTAAAAATAGTTAAAGGTTTTACATTTCTTTTATAGGTGAAGTCTTGTATCAATATATAACCATGTTTGACCTATGCTATATCATGAAAAACAATAAATCTAAGATCTTCCTATAGGCACAGATACAATCCATTCCTCATCAATTGTTACAATATTAGAAACATGGAAATATATACACTACCGTGTAAAACAGATAGCCAATGGGAATTTGCTGAATGACTTAGGGAACTCAAACTGGGCCTCTGTAACAACCTAGAGGGGTGGGATGTGGTAGGAAGTGGGAGGGAAGTTCAAGAGGAAGGGGACATAGGTATACCTATGGCTGACTCATGATGATGTATGGCAGAAACCACCACAATATTGTAAAGCAATTATCCTTCAATTAAAAATAAGTCTTTTTTAAAAGAAGCCACTCTTGAAAATATTTAGCAAGACAGATAAACATCTTACTACCTGTCTTATTAAACATTCTCAAGAGTGAACCATCAAGTTCGTTTGATGGTTATATCCAATGCAATTCAAAGGACATTCCATCAAATGTGGAGCCAGACAACAAGCTAGGCATCATGGCTGCCCAAAGGGAGCCAACAGTCAAAGTAGGGAGTGGCAAAGGAGGAGACAGACACATATAAACAGTACACTGAATTTCAGTACAGTTAGTGCTAAGAGAGACGCATAGCACATGTGAGCACAGAGAGGGCACTTAAAACATGGAGTTCAGAAACCGTTTCCAGAAGAATATTTTTGACCTGAATTCCTAGATATTGAGTGGAATTAGCTAAACCAAGAAAGCAGGAAGGGCATTCAAGTCATAGGGTGTAGCACGAGCAAGGGCACTGAGTCAAGTACAGGGAACCAGAGCTCAAAGTGCACGGTGAGGGATGGCAGGAAGTAAGGACGAAGGAACACGTAGAGGGCAGGTAATGCAAGCTCCTGTGTGCTGCGTGAAGCATGGCCCTACCCTGCAGGTGACGAGAGGCCACCACAGAGATGATGCAGAGGTTGCACGATTCACTGTATCTGCAGACTGAGCCCTCCGGAGGCAAATTCAAGAGCGATTCCAAGAGGCCAGAATGGAGAATGGAGGGCGTCTGGAAGGAAGACGATGGGGGCCTGAACTTCCACACTGGTGGAGAGAAGCCAGATGGATAGATGAATCTGAGCAGCACTGGGGAAGTAAAACTGGCAAGACTTCACACGAGGCACAGAGGTTTCTGGAACTATGCCCCAGAGGGTAGAGCGAGAGCGTTTCTATTAAAAATTCATTTAAATTACATTGAATGTCTTCCATTTTCATTTGAAACTTCTAAATTTGCAATAAAAATGCCCTCAGCTTTCCTAGATAAACTTTCTTGGCACCATGCCCTAACATGAACCATCAGCTCCAAAGCAAATGACAGTAAATCTCACTATTCCCTATGCAAGTGCTAAGATACCTAAGGTTTGGTATCAAACATCTTCACTCATTAGGGATAAGAATGCTATTCAAAGCTAGAAGTTCTGATGTTTATTTAATATTAACTCATAACAGTTTTGATAAGGAATCTATTAATATCTAATCACCTGCTTCCATTCTAATATTGTGTTTATTTTACAGTTAAGAACAATGAGCATGACTTCCAAAATAATGATGATGTACATATTCTTGCTTTGTTCCTAAATGTCTCAGAAATGTTATTAATATTTTACTACTAAATATTAAACTAATTATTAGTTTATCATGTTTAGAAAGTACCCACCCATTCGAACATTAACACCCCTTTTCTTAAAAGCTCATTTATAAAAGATCACTATTTAAAAATTGTAACACAAAAATTAGTTCATTTAGCCAACCACACTACAAAATCTATCTTCTACTCTTGAAGATTTAGAAATATATTTCACTTTTATATTTGCATTATAAAAAGAGTAACAGAGTTTAAAATAACTAATCATAAACTCTTCCACAAAACATTAATAAACAAACTATGGAACATAATTGCTCTCTACTACCATTTTCCTATAGAAAGGATATAAAAACTTACTATAACCACAACAAAAAGAAAACACTGTTTAAAGGAGATACTAACTATGGCTAGTATATTTTTAATATTTTCATATTTAAATTTCAAATGATCAGAGTTAAACACGTTTAAATTAGTATTAAAATTACCCACTAAGAAAGCAGCAGTCTTACCTGTAACGAACATGAAAAGAATGGTCTTCTCTCATGCTTATCAAATTTTCCTCCATCGAGTCATATTATAAGCTGGGTATACTAAGAAATTATTTTATTTTGTGCCAATCCAGCTCTACAATGTAGAATTGTTGCAGAACATTGTCCGGTTAGTATATTAATGAGTTGGTGTTAATACATCCTAAGCTCCTGCTTCTTCTTTATTAATAATGAAAGGAGGTCAATGTCAGACAGCTTAAAGGTTCAAAATGTGTCCCAAATCCTTGCATCTCTGGCCCTTTCAGCAGCACTTCAGCAACATTTCTGCAAAAGGAATACAAGATGTTTTGCTTGAAGTCCTATTTTCAAAGAATAACCTAAACTAATTCCAAGCTATATATAATCACACAGCTAATTTCACAGACTGCTGTCATGTCAACTATGGCAGAAAAAGAGCAAAGGGCTTAATCATCAGAGGGCTTCTAAATAAGGATGTGAACATATGATATTTACTTGAGACATGTACTTTTAAATTTTTTAAATTGGTTTAAAATACAATAATTTTATGTAGTATTTTCCATTACAAATATAAGAATAGATATAATACTAGTATCTTAAAATTGTGATACTTTAAGATTTAAAAAACTACCATTAACAAGTAAAATGAAAATTCAACAACTCATTTGAACAAGTCAGTCCTAAACTCTATAAATTTATTTCTTCAAAGAAGATACTTGTGCTGATTTTAAAATTTTCTCTAAAAGTGATTATACCCACAATGAACAGCAAAAGGATGAAGATGTCAAAGAAGACATCAAAATCATAAAATGTGGGGGAGGAGAGTAAGAAAATGTAGATCTTTTTCCCCCTGGAATGTATCTGAGCCTATATGACTACCAGTCTAAGGCAAGTAGATGTGCGAAAGGGTTAACATACTTGAAAAACAGGGTAATCACAAATAAAAAAACATACAATAGATTCACAGAAACCAAAGAAAGAGAACATAAGTATAATACAAGGAAAAAATCACCAAATCACAAAACGAAAAGCAAAAAGAAAAAGGGACAAAGAAGAAATTTTAAATCAACAGGAAAACAATGTTTAAAATGGCATAAATACATATCTATCAATAACTACATTAAATATCAATGAACTAAATGCTCCAATCAAAAGATGGAATGGCAGTCTGGATTAAAACAACAGACTACAATATGCTGCCTACAAGAGACCCACTTTAAGGCAGAGTAGACATATAGATGGAAAGTAAAGGGATGGAAAAGGATATCTCATGGAAACAAAAATGACAAGAGAGCAAGAGTTGCTATATTTAGACAAAAGAGACTTTAAACAAAAAGCCATAAAGATAAAGAAGGATGCTATATGGTGATAAAAGGATCAGTACAAGAAGAGGATTTTACACTCATCAACATATATACATCCAGCAAAAGCAGTTAGAGGGAAGTTTATAATAATACAATCTTACCTCAAGAAACAAGAAAAACATCAAATAAACAAGCTAAACTTGCATCTAAAACAACTAGAGAAAGAACAACAAAACCTCAAGTTAGTAGAAGGAAGGAAATCATAAAGATTAGAGCTGAAATAAATGAAATAGAGACAAAGAAAACAATCGCAAAGATCAATGAAACTAAAAGCTGGTTCTTTGAAAAGATAAAATTGATAAACCTTTAGCTAGACTTATTAAGGGTAAAAGGTTCGAGAAGACTCAAATCAGTAGAATTAGAAATGAAAAAGAAGTTACAACTCACCCCATAGAAATTCCAAGTGTCATAAGAGACTACTATGAACAATTATATGCCAATAAAATGGACAAGCTGGAAGAAATGGACAAATTCTTATAAAGGTACAGTCTCCTCAGACTGTGAACCAGGAAAAAATAGAAAATATGAACAGACCAATCACAAGCACTAAATGTGAAACTATTATTAAAAACCTCCCAACAAACAAAAGTCCAGGACCTGACAGCTTCCCAGGCCAATTTTATCAAACATTTGATTCTTTGCGACCCCATGGACAACACAGTTCATGGAATTATCCAAGCCAGAATACTAGAGTGGTTGCCATGCCCTCCTCCAGGGAATCTTCCCAACTCAGGGATCAAACACAGGTCTCCCACATCACAGGTGGATTCATTACCAGCTGAACCACCAGGGAAGCCCATCAAACATTTAGAAAACAGTTAAGAACTATCCTTCTGAAAATTTCCAAAAAATCACAGAGGAAGGAAAACTTCCCAACTCATTTTATGAGGCCACCATCACCCTGATACCAAAACCAAATAAAGATACCACAAAAAAAGAAAATTACTTTTTATGATTAAAAAAAAAAGCGCTCCAGAAATTGGGCATGCTGCCAAGTTGCTTTAGTCATGTCCAACTCTGTGCGACTCCATAGATGGCAGCCCACCCAGCTCCCCTGTCCCTGGGATTCTCCAGGCAAGAACACTGGAGCTGGTTGCCATTTCCTTCTCCAATGCATGAAAGTGAAAAGGGAAAAGTTGCTCAGTCGTATCTGACTTCTAGCGACCCCATGGACTGCAGCCTACCAGGCTCCTCTGTTCATGGGATTTTCCAGGCAAGAGTACTGGAGTGGGGTGCCACTGCCTTCTCCAAAAGTGGGCATACAGGGTACATAACTCAACATAATAAAGGCCATATATGATAAACCTGTATCCATTGTTTTCCCATCAAATTGCCATGAAGTGATGGGACTGGACACTGGAAACAGTGACAGACTTTATTTTCTTGGGCTCCAAAATCACTGCAGAATGTAATTGCAGTCATTAAATTAAAAGATGCTTGCTCCTTGGAAGAAAAGCTATGACCAAACTAGACAGCATATTAAAAAGAGAGACATTACTTTGCCAACAAAGGTCTGTCTAGTCAAAGCTATGGTTTTTCCAGTAGTCATGTATGGATGTGAGAGTTTTCCATTAAAAAAGCACCGAAGAATTGATGCTTTTGAACTGTGGTGTTGGAGAAGACTCTTGAGAGTCCCTTGGACTGCAAGGAGATCAAACCAGTCAATCATAAAGGAAATCAGTTCTGAATATTCTCTGGAAGGACTGATGCTGAAGCTGAAGCTCCCAAACTTTGGCTATCTGATGCGAAGAACTGACTCACTGGAAAAGACCCTGATGCTGAGAAAGATTGAAGGCAGGAGGAGAAAGGGATGACAGAGGATGAGATGATCGAATGGCATCACTGACTTGATAGACATATGAGTTTGAGCAGCTCTGTGAGTTGGTGATAGACAGGGAAGCCTGGTGTGCTGCAGTCCATGGAGTCTCACACAACTGAGTGACTGAACTGAACTGAAGGAGACAAAAGACCCGTACTCTGAAAACTATAAGAGGCTGATGAAAGAACTTGAAGATGACAAACAGATGGAAAGATATACCATGTTCGTGGATTGGAAGAATCAATGTTGTCAAAATGATTATACTACCCAAGGCAATCTATGGACTCAATGTAATCTCCATCAAATTACCAATGGCATTTTTTCATAGAACATAAAAAAAAAAATCTCAAAATTTGTATGGAGACACAGAAGACCCCAAATAGCCAAAGCAAGCAATCTTTAAAAAAAAAACAGAGCTGGAAGAATCAGGCTCCATGACCTCCAACTATACTACAAAGCTACAGTCATCAAAACAGTATGTTACCGGTACAAAAATAGAACAGGATAAAAAAATCCAGAAATAAGCCCATGCATCTATGGTCAATTAATCTATGACAAAGGAGTCAAGACTACACAATGTTGGGAAGGGTCTCTTCAACAAATGGTGCTGGGAAAACTGAACATGTTAAAAAAAATGAAATTAGATCATTCCTTAAGTCCATACATACAAAAAAGCTCAAAATGGATTAAAGATCTGAAAGTGAGTCTGAACTCTATAAAACTCCTAGGGGAAAACATAGGCAGAACACTCTGACATACATCACAGCAACATCTTTTTAATCCATGTCCCAGAATAATGGAAATATATACAAAAATAGATAAATGGGACCTAATGAAACTCAAAAGCTTTTGCACAGTAAAGGAAATGATAGACAAAATTAAGAGAGATTGGGAATAAACATTTGCAAATGATGCGACCAATAAGGAATTAAGTCTTCAAAATTTACAAACAGCTTATTAGGCTGACTAGCATCAATACAAACAGAGAAGGCAATGGCACCTCACTCCAGTACTTTTGCCTGGAAAATCCCATGGACGGAGGAGCCTGGTGGGCAGCAGTCCATGGGGTCGCTAGAGTCAAGCATGACTGAGCAACTTCGCTTTCACTTTTCACTTTCATGCATTGGAGAAGGAAATGGCAACCCACTCCAGTGTTCTTGCCTGGAGAATCCCAGGGATGGGTGAGCCTGGTGGGCTCCCGTCTATGGGGTTACACAGAGTTGGACACAACTGAAGCGGCTTAGCAGCATTATCAATACAAACAACCCACTCAAAAAATGGGCAGACCTGAATACACATTTCTGCAAAGAGGACATACAGATAGTCAATAAGCACATGAAAGATGTTCAACATCACTAGTTATCAAAGAAATGCAAATCAAAANTCCCGTCTATGGGGTTACACAGAGTTGGACACAACTGAAGCGGCTTAGCAGCATTATCAATACAAACAACCCACTCAAAAAATGGGCAGACCTGAATACACATTTCTGCAAAGAGGACATACAGATAGTCAATAAGCACATGAAAGATGTTCAACATCACTAGTTATCAAAGAAATGCAAATCAAAACTACCATGAGATATCACCTCATACCAGTCAGAATGGCTATAATAAAAAAAATCCACAAACAACAAATGCTGGAGAGGGTGTGGAGAGAAAGAAACCCTCCTGCACTGTTGGCAGGAATGTAAATTGGTACAGCCACTATGGAGAACAGTATGGATTTTCCTTAAAAAAGAGCTACCATATGACTCTGCAATCCCACTCCTGGGCATATATCCAGAGAAAAACATGGCCTAGAAAGATACATGCACCCCAATGTTCACTGCAGCTCTGTTTACAATATCCACGACATGGAAGCAACCTAGATGTCTGCTGACACAAGAATGGCTAAAGAAGATGTGGTATACATATGCAATAGACTACTACTTAGCCATTAAAAAGAATGAAATGAGGTCATTTGAAGCAACATGGATGGAACTAGAGAATGGCATACTGAGTAAAATGAGTCAGCGAAGAGATATATCATATGATATCCCTTACGTAAGGAATCTAAAATAAATCATGCAAATGAACTTATTTACAAAACAGAAAGAGACTGACTTATAGACTTAGAAAATGAACTTATGGTTGCCAGTGGGAAGGGACAGTTAGGGACTTTGGGAAAGTCACGTACACACTGCTGTATTTAAAATGGATAACCAACAAAGACCTATTGTATAGCACATGGAACTCTGCTCAATGTTATGTGCCAGTTGGATGAGTCGGGGGTTTGAGGGGGAATAGATACAGGTATATGTATGACTGAGTCTCTTTGCTGTTCACCTGAAACCACCACAACATTGTTAATCAGCTATACCCCAATACAAAATGTTTTTGGTGTTAAAAAAAATTAAACATATATGCATCTAATAAGGGAGCACCCAATATGTAAAACAAATACTAATAGATATAAAGGGAAAAATGAATAATACAATAATAATACAATCACAGTAGGAGTCTTTTCAACATTCTACTCTCTTCAGTGGACAGATCTTTCATTCAGAGAATCAACATGGCAACAGAGATACTCAATAATAGAACGGAACAGTTAGACTTAATTGATATTTTCAGGACAGTACATCCAAAAAACCAGAATATAGATTCTTTTCAAGTACATATGGAACATTTTCCAGGACTGATCACATTCCAGGGCATAAAAGAAGCCTCAACAAATTTAAGATTATAGAAATTAACTCAAGTATCCTTCCTGACCATAACAGCATGAAATCAGAAATTAACCACAGAAGAAGAAATGAGGAAAAAATAATTACACAGAGATTAAATGACATGCTATTAAAAAACTCCAATGGATCAACAAGGGAATCAAAGAGGAAACTGAACTACAACCTTTAGGGTAACAGTTAAGAGAAACAAGGTGAAATTGTGCTTCAGTTCAGTTCAGTTCAGTTCAGTCGCTCAGTCATGTCCGACTCTGTGTCCCTATGAATCGCAGCACGCCAGGCCTCCCTGTCCATCACCAACTCCCGGAGTTCACTCAGATTCATATCCATNAGAAGGGGACAACAGAGGATGAGATGGATGGATGGCATCACTGACTCGATGGATGTGAGTCTAAGTGAACTCCGGGAGTTGGTGACGGACAGGGAGGCCTGGCGTGCTGCGATTCATGGGGTCACAAAGAGTCGGACACGACTGAGCGACTGAACTGAAGTGAACTGATGGTGGTTTTATTCCTAGTTTTTTAAGGCCTCTCCATACTGTCTTCCACAGTGGCTGCATCAGTTTATAGTCCTACCAGCAGTGCAAGAGGGTTCCCTTTTCTCCATACTCTCTCCAGCATTTACTGTTTGTAGACTTTTGGATGATGGCTATTCTGACTGGTGTGAGGTGGTATCTCATTGTAGTTTTGATTTGCATTTCTCTAATAATAAGCCATGTTGAGTATCTTTTCATTTGTTTGTTAGACATCTGTATTTCTTTGGAGAAATGTCTGTTTAGGTCTTTTTCCTACTTTTTGATTGTGTTGTTTTTCTGATATTGAATTGCATTAACTGCTTGTATATTTTGGAAATTGTCAGTTATTTCCTTTGCTATTATTTTCTCCCATTCTGAGGGCTGTTTTCTCACAATGTTTGTAGTTTCCTTTGCTGTGCAAATGCTTTTTTAAGTTTAATCAGGTACCACTTGTATATTTTTGTTTTTATTTCCATTACTCTAGGTGGTGGGTAATAGAAGGTCTTGCTTTGATTTATGTCATCGAGTGTTCTGCTTATGTTTTTCTCTAAGAGTTTTATAGTTTTTGGTCTTACATTTAGGTCTTTAATTCACTTTGAGTTTCTCTTTGTGTACGGTGTTAGGAAGTGTTCTAATTTCATTCTTTTGCATGTAGCTGTCCAGTTTTCCCTGTGCCACTTATTGAAGAGGCTATCTGTGTCCCACTGTACATTCTTGAATAAACAAGTAATTCTTTATTCAGTGATTCATGTTGCAAAAATCTCTAACCAGTATATTAAAAATATGTTCATTCATGCTCCACATGGAGTTAACAAACTCACTGCATATTTTTATATATTACTAGTACAAGACTAATAAAATTTACAATAATATTAAATTATAAATTTTTCATTAAGATAAGAAAATTTAATGACAGGACCAGAAAATGGAATGGAAATTACAGGTTTGAAAGAATATTAAGAAGTCATCTTGTTTAACTTCCACCTCCATTAAGACTTACAACTAATAATTTACAAAGAACACATATGCCCTTAAAAGCACCTCCCAGGTTTAACAGCAATGCTCCAAAAACCACACTACTAACAAAATTAACTTACAGCATTTTTTGGTCTGACTATAGATAAAGAGAAAGCAATAAGTATTTTCCATATGCTAGAAACTGACAGAAGCATGTAGACTGCCTCATGTCTAATTACCTGACTAGGAAGTCAAAATAGGCAGACTCCCCAGTTACATACCCAGACTTCTAGGCACTGTCCAAGGTATGCAATCAGAGTAAACAATAAATCCCAGACTTGATATACTCCACTGGCAACAAAGTATCTTCAAACTAGGTGACTAGGAAAAACGGGGGATAGACAGTTACAATTACAGCTGATCTTTGAATGGGTCTGGACTCCACAGGTCCACTTATAGGAAAAGTTTTTTCAGTAAATAGATGCAATAGTACTACACAATCCACACTGCTGGAGAAGCGATAAGATACCCACTCCAGTATTCTTGGGGTTCCCTGGTGGCTCAGCTGGTAAAGAATCCGCCTGCAATGTGGGAGACCTGGGTTTGATCCCTGACTTGGGAAGATCTCCTGGAGAAGGGAAAGGCTACCCACTCCAGTATTCTGGCCTAGAAAATTCCATGGACTGTATAGTCCGTGGGGTCACAAAAAATCGGAAACGATTGAGCAACTTTCCCTTCGCTTCACCTCACAGATGTAGAACCATGNTTGATCCCTGACTTGGGAAGATCTCCTGGAGAAGGGAAAGGCTACCCACTCCAGTATTCTGGCCTAGAAAATTCCATGGACTGTATAGTCCGTGGGGTCACAAAAAATCGGAAACGATTGAGCAACTTTCCCTTCGCTTCACCTCACAGATGTAGAACCATGGATATAGAGGGGCCAAATGTAAAATTATTAATGGATTTTCCACTGCAGAAGGGGTCAGCACCCCACACCTCCACAGTTTTCAAGAGTTAACTGTGTATTTCTTGTCCTTATTTCAATTTATTGGAGAAGGCAATGGCAACCCACTCCAGTATTCTTACCTGGAGAATCCATGGCCAGAAGAGCCTGGTGGGCTGCAGTCCATGGGGTCGAAAAGAGTCGAACGTGACTGAACGACTAACACATACACATTCCGATTTATTTAAACCATCTACTCCTGACTGACTGTAACCTAAATGCCAATAACTTTTGGTCTGATTCTTTCAATCATGTATCTCTATATACTAGTAAAACCCATTTGATAATAAATATAACTTACTTTTCTTGCCTCCAGGTTTGATAATTTAAATTCTTTAAACTTCTCTTATCTTAATAATTCCCTCTAAAGTACAATATTCAAATTCCCCAAATCCCTATCAGTTGTAATGTTTCAAATCAGACATAGTAGCTGCTTATAAATTGGAACTGGAATAAATATTGAGGAAGAATGAAGGACATATTTAAATAAAATTCTTCCACTTTAGAATTCAGGGTACAGGTTAGAGCAACAATACACATCATAGTGCAAATGGGGTAGCAAAGTGGGATGCCGAAACATCCTCTTATAAAATAAACTCAAGTAACTACCTTAGGTAAACTATTTTCTGTCAAATTAGGTATCTGTAGGCATACACTAATTTATTTGTAGATGGTCTAAATATGGCTTGTCATCTGATGGCTTGTCTATTTCTAGTTACATTTTATCTGAAGGATACAGAGGCAACACGATGGCAAGTATAAGGAACAATGCGTGTAAAATTCAGAGTAGGAAGGTAAAAGCAGGAAGTTTACTTAGAGTATGCAGAGTGTAAGAAAAAGCAAAAGCTATAGTAAACAAAGTCCAACAAGAGTTCAGAGCTTCATTTCAGTGTGACAGGTGTTGAGCCAATCAAAGAAAAATTACTCTGCCATCAGAATATAAGACTGATGTGAGAAATTAGTGCCTAAAGAAAGCGAAGTCAGGATCAAGAATGACTAGGTACTTGATTAACCTAACTAAGAGTACCTACAGAAAAATGAACATAATGCCCCATGGCTTGAAGAGGGGCAAAGGTCAAACAGTGACAGCAGCTTACAAGACTTCCAGTTATGAGGAAAGGTGGAACAGTAGCAATACGCACAGTAACTGATGAACTGGACTGTAAGAGTCATACTTCAGAGATGAAATAAATGGAATATTTATATTAAACTTATGCTCGGTAAGTGCTGTGTTCACAAGAAACAAAAAGATATCAAACTTAAGATAATTTTAAATCAGCTAAAACTTGATAAATGGGGAAGGATGAGGGTGGGGGGAAGTAGAATGAGAGATTAATATTTCTTAGATTAAAATTTGTAAAGTACCAATGAGATTCAAATGTTAAAAACTGTGATGATTCAGTGGCAAAATTAAGGAGAAATTGTTAAGGGATAAAAAAATAAGGCAATGCAAAAAAGGTCTGATTCTTTATTCAACATATTTTCTACCAATAATATAACTGTTGCATAATACTGTGAATTAAACATAATTTCAGATTATATGCATCTGTGTATCTATATCTATCTATACTGTTACATATAGTTTTAGTGTTAACTGATAACTGTCATATATATCAAGTGTAAATTACATAATTCCAAATTAACTAAAAAAATAATAGTGCAAAGCAAAGCAGATCATTTCTTTCTCTATCATTCTGGGGAAAGGAGAATTTGCCAGAGTATGCTGTAAAAACTGTATCAATAAAGTTTTCTTTTAACAAATATATAATCCTAAAGTACGTACATCAACTAAGGTTACATCTTAACTTCTTGCTAACCTTTAAGTTTGCAACAATCAATGTAAGTCTAAAAGATGTTAGGCCAAGTTAGGTTAAAAAACAATAACTAACAGTGTAACTGCTTACTAAATATATATTTTATTATACTTTCTAATAAGCTGCTTGTGACCACTGATCAGCAAAATAAAAAGAATAAATTCAAAGAATAGATTAGAGTAATAGTTCTAGATTCCAAGTAAATCTATATCTTAAAGGAACACCATCAGTGAGAAGAGTTCTTATTTATTTTGAAATTAATCCTCATGGATCATTTTGAAAAACAGCAAATACATGCAAAGTCAAAGCACTATTGATTTTAAACTCTCGCATTTATTCTTGGCAAATCAGAACAAATGAAATTTAGGTTCAGAGCTGTGGACATTAAAAGGCAAAACAATGAATGCAATTATTTCAAAGTGGTATAATCCAAAAACAATTTTAGTAATATAAGAATTCCCCATCATGTTTTCAAAGGCTTACACCTAAAACTTCACCATTCTAAACAACTAAACTATACATAACCTTCCGTTTTGGTGAAGAATATTTATACTTCTGTCCATCACATAAAGCTAAAAGGACTTCAAAGAATATGCTCCCTGGATAATCAAAATATTTTTTAAAAGTCATACATGAAGTTTCAAATTAGATACACACTAAAACAAAATGGAATCTAGAAGAAAGATTTGACTAGTTCAAGCCTTCATCTCAGCACTGCTGTTTAACAGTGAGAAAGGACCACGTGTATGAGGCTATTTACAAGATACATGCTGAACATTTTCAACAGTAGTTTCCAACAGTCTCTACATGAAGCACTGCAGATATAATCATTACTGCACAGGCAGCCTCCTAAGTGTCTTAGGGTTCAGCAGCCCATGATAAAACAGAAAGAAGTTGAATATTGAATATTTTCCTGAGGGGAAGGTGACAGACTAGAAAGGGGCTCTATTTTTAGATTATATATGGAGCCAATATGAATCATGCCAGTGACCACACTAATCACTGAAACTGCTGAATGGGATATGATGAGGTAGTTGCCTAAAAATTTCAAGAAACAAAGTAAGTTTCTTTTATGCAACAGCTCTAACCTTCATTACCTTTTCCCTCTGCAAAGCGGTTAATGAATCAAAAATCCTATTTCAACAAGATTACTTACTTATATTTAAAAATATAAATATGTCCAACTAAAGGAGTAAAGTCTCATCTGTGTTTATTAGAATAAAATTAGTAGTTTTCTCCCTATTACTTGGTCTTATTTCTCCTCAAAGTGAAGTCCAGAGTTTACAAATAATGTTAATTTTCCCTCCTATAAAAAATTTTGAATATACTGTACTTTTAATCATTAGAAAATCAATAACCTTTTGGAGGAGTTTCAATTAAACATATAAGTGACCTTTAAAATTGGATACAAAGCAGTATTTTAATATCAAAGTTATAGAAGACACAATGATAATTTTTTTAAAATTCTAAATTCAATCAACTCCAATTATATTTTCAGCATATTACAAATGACTACTCAGGTTATAAGGCCAGGTAATCACAAGAAAAATGTCTGCAATCCAAAAATCCTATGATTCACACTAAGCCCAATTTCCTTAAAAAAAAAAAAAACCCTAAATATATACATTAATCCTTGCCCTTTCCAATCTGTACCTTTTGCTAATAAATAAGTTATTGGATAAACAATGCAATTAATAGGAGCTCAAAGAATACAAAATAAACATCATCTTATGAACACATTACTATGACAGAAAAAAAAGAAATACTTATTTGTAAACAATGGGGAAAATATAACTTGGAGAAAAACTGGTCACCAAGTCACCAGAAAATGTGACTCACAGCCCTTTACTACTACCAATGTTGGTCAGCCATCAGCTTAAACCAATTAATACATGTATGAAGAACTAAATAGTTAAAGAGAAAAGAAGTGGTTCCTTCTACTGAGCCTTGTTCTTGAATTAGTAAATGACAATGAATCAGTTCTCTTAACAGAAAAACTCCGAAATGACAAAACTGGTTTCAAATACATTTTTAAGGAGAAATAAATCCCAAATGTAAAATGATTATATATGCCTTAAAAGAATCCTTAGAGAGTTTGAATTTGGAATTCTTCACGGGAAAATATAACTGCTTTCTCCTTCCAAAAGTTATCACTGTTCTGTGTAAAAATGTTTCTATTCAATTCAGTAATGTTTTGAGATGATATTGGAAGAATAATTCTAAGTTAAAAGGACTAAGAAAAGTTTTTATGAAGCAAGGAAATCTGTTCTGCAACTTGAAGGATGGGTAAAACTTACTACTAGGTAAGTTGAGAAAAGGCATTTTAGTCACGGGAAATGCTCACACAAAAGCAAAGAGGGTGGGACTGTAGAGAAAGTGTGCCACTTTCTGGGGTTAGGAGTCAGAAAAGAGAAGTCTAAGAAGGTACTAAATTGTGAGGGACTCTGAATATACATGTGGCTGAAGGAGTATTTGGCCTTATATTTGTATGATGAGAAATTTGGATCTGTGTTAGGAAGACAAACTGACAGACAGAAGAAAGTTACTTCAAAAACTCCAGAAACCATTATTGAAAATAAAGCCTTCTTTCCTCATCTCACAACACCAAGTAAATTGCTTTGCACAAAATCGATGTCCAACAAACTTTTTTTGATTTCTTGCCTGAAGAAGGTAAGAACTGTAAAGAGGCAAAGAATCCTATGGTAGTGAGAAAACCAGACTTGAGTACATTTCTGCTCCACAGTAAAAAGGATATTTATATTTATGTAAATAACTCAGGAAGAATCTTACTCATATTTTTATTGTTTTTATAAAGACAATTAGAAGGATATTGAAAGTGTTATGTGATTTATAAAGATTGAAAGGAGATGTCCAAAAAGAAGGGCTGAAATATTTCTGCATAGTTCACAGCAAAACACATCATATACAGGCATCTTAAAAATGGGATTATGTCTCTACAAATGGAATCCAGAGACCCGGATATTTAAAGAAACACACAGAAGAAACTGGGACTTGCCCATGGTTTGCATCTCTGCACAGTGACTAGTCACTACTTAAATGATCTAGTTAAACTCTCAGGGTTGGTTTGGCATAGTGAAACTTATCCAACATGTGTCTTGGTGATTAGAGATATGATTTACAAAAAGCACCTCAATGCCTGGCTCTGGTACTTAACAAAAGTACTCAATATAGTAGAAATAATCATAATTGCCATTGTTATAAAAAAAATTCACATGTCTATTAGATTTAGAATGCTAGTCTAAATCTATGTCATGTTTTCAATTTTAAAATTCCAGAGATCTAATTACAAAGTTTTTATCTTTTAGGTAAATTAGAAACATTTTATGCTTAAGAATAAGGCCATTTTAAAAACTACTACATCTATCTTTGTTTTAATTAGCCTCATCTCAAGTCTGAGATTTAAATTAAAACACTGTAACACTGCATGTCTGATTTAATAATAGAAGTTAATACAACTAAACAGCTTATCCAGCCAAAGAGGATTTGGAGGGAATGCCTTCTAAAACAGTAACACAGAACTTTTTACTCTGTATCAACTTCAAGGTAAACTGTCCCTCCTCCCTTGAACCTCCACACTACAAACACACTACAAACACACGTCAACCAAAAGCGATCTGCCCCC
The DNA here is from genome assembly GCA_006410615.1 of Neotragus moschatus. Classification (NCBI taxonomy): domain Eukaryota; kingdom Metazoa; phylum Chordata; class Mammalia; order Artiodactyla; family Bovidae; genus Neotragus; species Neotragus moschatus. The sequence continues at coordinate 1,674,956 of SJYA01000617.1, read as the reverse complement.
TTTAAACGATGATTACTGACTTCTAAACGGTCAACAAAAGCTGCTTCTTGAATAATGACAAGCCAAGCAAAAGTGGTATTTATCAGGTAATCGCACAGGTGATTATCAAGCCGTGCACCCTTCTAAAGTGGCAGCTTCAAAATTCAGCTTCCCACACAGGCCACCAGAGACTCCAATACAAGCCAAGTGAAAAGAAAGCCAAGAATCTACTTCGTTTAATCCCACGGGAGCGTTATATTATACATTAAAGCAAATAAAAATTTCACCCTTAGTCGTTTTCTTTGAGTTCAAATGATACCAGTTTAAAAAGGAGCTAACTGGTTACCGTTAAACAAGGAAACTATAGATTTCTTATTATTCCAAGATGCTCTATAGATTTTCAGGAAAGGGCTTTCTTGACATTCAATGCTTACTAAAACTTTCTGCAGCAACTATCAATTTCTATGGTAAAGCGACAGGCTGATTTCCCCAGAGTCTATTAACTTCAATATGGTAAACACAGGTGTCTGACAAAGGCTGCCTGCTCTAGGCAGCAAACTCACCACTACAAGAAACGCCATCCTTCTCGGATTTAATTCCACGGGGTTTCGCGTTTTTGTTACTCACACTCAGAATACGTAAGTTGTTCTCGTACCTTACTGTCCTTTTTATTAAACGAACAAACTAGGGAAGAAAGCCCTTAGGATGTGCTCTAATTTTTAAATGTCCAACCTGAAAGAAACTGAGTGCTCGACCCGGAGCGGGCTNTTTGGAAGGAATGATGCTGAAGCTGAAGCTCCAGTACTTTGGCCACCTCATGTGAAGAGTTGACTCATTGGAAAAGACTCTGATGCTGGGAGGGATTAGGGGCAGGAGGAGAAGGGGATGACAGAGGATGAGATGGCTAGATGGCATCACTGACTCAATGGACATTAGTTTGGGTCAACTCCGGGACTTGGTGATGGACAGGGAGGCCTGACGTGCTGCAGTTCATGGGGTTGCAAAGAATTGGTCATGACTGAGCGACTGGACTGAACTGAACTATTTCAGGTATTATAATCCCTTCTTACTCATCTTTTTGGGGTATTGATTCGAAAGCCACAAAGGAAGTACACCAAATTCAACATGTCCAAAATGAATCATCATTTCCTCATCTTCCCCTTTCAAGTCTTCTCTTACACATATGACTTTCTGTCACTTATATTAGTTACCTCCATCTTACTCAAGTTGAATATCTTTTAAAAGGTGTAAATCAGATTATGTCACTCCTTTCCTTGAAAACCTTTAGTGACATTTTCATTTGATTTAAAATAAAATCTAAATTCTTACCATGACCCACAAAACCCTACTCCATCTTCCCCTGCCCACCTCTTCACTCTCCTGAATTTCTCCCTCCAGAGGGTTCACTTCCCTCCATGGACACAGGACATTCCTCAGACCCTAGAATAGACTATGCCTCAGGGTTCTCTCAGGGCATTCCCTGTCATTTCCCTCTGCAAGTTTTTTCCCCCGGGCTCTTTAAACGCTTGGCTTCTTTTCAGCCCTCAGCTTTCAGCTTATTCATCACAGTATTCAGCAAATATTTACTGAATTTTTGCTATGTATTAGGAACTGTTCTCTCTGTGTGTGCAGCTCAACTGTGTCCAACTCTTTGCAACCTCATGAACTGTAGCCCACCAGGTTCCTCTGTCCCTGGAATTCTCCAAGCAAGAATACTGGTGTGGGGTGTCATTTCCTTCTCCAAGGGATCTTCCCAACCCAGGAATTGAACTCGCAGCTCTTGTGTCTCTTGTGTCTCCTGCATTGGCAGGTGGGTTCTTTACCACTGGTGCCACCTGGGAAGCCCTAGGTGCTGGGAATATAGTAATGAGCAGGACAGAACACAGCCCTGCCCTCCTGGAATTCAGTTACAATAAATAAGAATGATATCAATGAGGAGAGTTCAAAGCAGGGCAATGTGTGAGGACTGAATGACAGCTCTACATGGAGTGTCAAGGTAAGACAGGCCCCTCTGAGAAGACAGTATTCACACTGAGATTTTAATAATCAAAAAGAGACACGTTTCCAGCACAACTCAGGGAAGAGCACCTTAGGCAGAAGGGAACCTCCAACGCAAGGACTAAATTTTAATGTGAGGAGTAGCTTTGTGTGTTTGAGAAGCTGGAAGGAGGCTGAGGAGAGCTTACAGCTCCAGTGAAGTGAAGTGAAATGAAGTCCCTCGGTCGTGTCCAACTCTTCGTGGCCCCATGGACTGTATAGCCTACCAGGCTCCGTCCATGGGATTTTCCAGGCAAGAGAACTGGAGTGGGGTGCCAGTTCCTTCTCCAGGGGATCTTCCTGACCCAGGGATCGAACCCGGGTCTCCTGCATTGTAGGCAGACGCTTTACCGTCTGAGCCACCAGGGAAGTCCACAGCTCCAATAGGCCTTTGTAAACCAGGGAAATGTGTTTGGGCTTTATTGTTTAAATGTTATAGAAGCCAGTAAGAGATTTTAAACATGGGAATAACTTCATCTGTTTATATATATATTTTAAAAGTACTATGAAATAAATCTAGAATTTGAGACATTCTATAAGACAACTAGCCCAGACTCTTGGTAAGCATTATTGTTTACAAAAAACAGACCAGGAAATGTTCAAGAACCTTGATGGGGTTCTAAATCAGAGGTGGATAGGGAATAGAGAGAGAAAAAGAGAGTTGAAGAAAAGTGACTATAAAAGAGTTGAAAAGCAACTGGGAAATTTTGAATATAGACTGTATATTAGATAATGTTATGGAATTACCATTCATTTTCTTACATATGACATGGAATTATGGCTATATAGAATTTTTTATTTTTAGAAGATGCAAGCTGAAATATCAAGGGTAAAGAGCCATGACTTCTGCAACTTATATTCAAATGGCTCAGCAAATGAGAGAGAAACACAAACCAAGTATTAACAAATGGGTCTAGATAAAGATATATGGGGAGGTGTGTGTGTGTATATGTGTCTAGATAAAGATATATGGAGGGTGTGTGTGTGTGTGTGTGTGTGTGTGTGTGTGTGTGTGTGGAGGGCTTCCCTAGTGGCTGAGTGGTAAAAAAATCTGTCTGCCAATGCAGGAGATGCAGGTTCAATCCCTGGATCATCAGGAAGATCCCCTGGAGAAGGAAGGGGCAACCTACTCCAGTATTCTTGCCTGAGAAATCCCATGGAAAGAAAAACCTGGTGGGCTACAGTCCATAGGAGTAGCAAAAAATTTGGACACAACTTAGCAACTAAACAACAATATATATAGATACTATTTTTGCACTATTGTATAAGATGCTATTCTTGTACTATAACTATACTATACATATATAAGTATATATGTGTGTATATATATATAGTATATATACTAAACTATAGTATATACACACTATTCTTGTACTATACTATTCGTATATTATTGTTTTACCTTTTCTGGAAATTTGGAATTTTTCAGAATAAAAAATTGGAAGAAAATCACTTTGTCGACTTCCATTTCTGACAGTAATGAAACAGTCCCACTCTCAAACTGAAAGCAACTTAAAATGGTTTTAAATATTTTTTTTAATAGAAAATTTGTTAATAAGCTAGCATGAAAGTAAGGACTGATTACTCAGAAGCCAAAAACTGGTAAGAGATAAGTAGAATGCTGAAACCAAGCTTTGTCTTGGCTAAATCAGATGAATTAGAGTTTTAGTTGTTATGGTCTCATGAGGCATAGAAAGAAGAAACAAAGGCCAGGTTCCTGCCAAGATGAGAAATTTCATAAGCAACTCCACACATAAAGTCAGGATGCCCCAGAAGGCCTATTCAGCCTCTTTCCAGAAGACTACAAGGGAAAGTTACCTATAAGCAGCCTTAAAGTAGGATGGAGGTGATACTCTCACATAGCTGGCAAAGGTAAACCAGGTCGCGTTTAGAGAAATCTAAATGCTATAGGCTGAATGTCTGTGTCTCTGCAAAATTCATGTTTAAACCTAATCCTCAGTGTGATGGTATCTGGAGATAAGGCCTCTGGGTGGTAATTAGGTCCTAAGAGTGGGGCCCTTGTGAATGAGCATAGAGCCTTTATAAAGAAGACCTCAGAGAACAACCTCACCCCTCTACCATGTGAAGCAAAGCGAGATGATGGCCTTCCATGACTCAGAAAATGGGCCCTCACCAGACACTGAGTCTGCCAGTGCCTTGATCTTGCGTTACTAGGCTTCAGAACTAGGAGGAATAGGTGTTATGGCATCTTACTTTATGGTATTTTGTCAACCCAAGTTGGCTGTAACACCAACTTAACCCATATCCCAAACATTTCTACAGAAAAACTTACAGGAAAAGTGAACTCTAAGTCCAATCACAAATCATACAAAGAGACATCTTGTACAAGAATTAACAGAAAAAAAAACCCAAAAATGAATTTAAAAATCTCAGATAACAGAATCAAATACATAAAGACTTTAAAACTGGAATGGATTATAGCCTTGGATTATAAATAAGTATGTTTAATATGATAAAAGGAAGTATAAATAGCAAAGTTCTGCAAAAAAGAATGGCAGGTTTAAAAAAATCTAGACTTAAAAAAATTATTTTTAAGCCATAATAATTAGAATTTAGGATTCACTGACAGGTTTAACAGCAGATTAGACATGCTGAAGGGAATCGGCAAATTGGAAGACAGAACTGAACTAGTTTTTTCATATAAAAGAATCACAGAGGATAGAGTGAGAAGATCTAATACATGTCTGATTGAAATTCTAAGATGAGAAAAGCAGATAATACATTCAGCAGGATTAAAGAAGATATTTACACCTAAATATGAGATAATGAAAATGCAGAGCGCTGAAAATGAAGTAACCTTAAAACCATCAAGAGAGAAATGACCAATTACCTCCAATGGAACAAAAAATGAGGCAGACATGTGACTTTGCAACTGCAAAAAAAAAGTAAACCAGAAGAAGAATATCTTTGATATTATGGTCAGAGAAAATGACTATCCGTTTCAAATTATTTAACCAGTGGAAATATCTTTCAAAAATGAAGATTAAATAAAGGCATTTTCAGGTAAACAAAAACTGACTTCACCATTACAGAGCCTCACTGACTGAAGCTGTATGGGTTCTCTGTCAAGAAGGAAAATGATCTTAGATGGATAGTTAAGGATGTAGGAAGGAAATGGTGACTATATTAAGTGGTAAATATTAATACATACATATAAACAACTATTAATTGATGTCATTTTTCTTTCTCACCTTGTAAACTCAATCATCTTTTCAATAACATATAGGCTGAAGTGCCTATTGTGTGGCAAACACTATGCTGGGTCCTAGGAAAACAGCAGTGGTGTTCTTACTGCACGTTTCTAGATGACCCCCTGAAACACAGGCTTCCTTGACCTTTTCCAGTGCCTTGCAGAAGGAAGAGAGCAATGAGTGTGTATAACTTTAAACCTGCTGGGTTTTCAGGATAGATCAAGCTTAGCTTTTTTTTTTTTTAAAGCTGGAGTTAGATAGCTGGACTTTTCTCTGAGTTATAAATGACACCATTGAATCAACACAAATTTGAATAACCAGGTAGATAACACCTGTTGCTTCCATTTCCAACAAATCTATCAGCGAATAATAACAGTGTTCCCTTTACTGAAAGAAAGAAAGAATGATGGGTGTGGAGGTTCCTCAGAAAGAATGTAAGCATGGCAGCTCTACCTTTTGGAATAAAGCAGAAAAAATTAAGGGGAAGGAGCTTTCTAAAGGAACACCTAAGAAAAGGGGTATGGGAAGGAGACCTCAAAATGCAGAAGGAAACAGCCTATTAACAGGCTTAATCTTTTATCTGAAATGGAGAGTTAATCAATCAGTAATAATAGCTAAGATTAATTGATGCTAAATATACACCAGGCACAGTTCTAAGCACTTTACATGCTTAAGGATTATACCTGTACCTTGACTGATATAAGGACTAAATGAATTAATACATGTAAATTGCTTAGGACAATACCTAGTGCATATAAATAGTATATACTTTTTGCTATTACTATTGTTTTAATTAGTCTTTAATCGTCACAGCAACCCTATGAAGTAGGTACTAATATTAACCCCATTTTACAGAAGATAAGGTTGGCTTCCCTAGAAGCAGATCCTGAGACAGCGATTTAGAGCCACAGGATTTACTGAGACCTCTACAGGAGGAACCTGTAAAGAGCAGTGAAAGGGGTAGGGAACAGAAAAGAGCTGAGCAAGAATAACTCCAAGGAAATCTTAGCCTTGGTCTGATTCATAGACGGAGGGCTCCAGAGTCTAGAGCATAAACCTCACTTTAGGGAAGGGTGCTGACTTTTTGTTCCCTCTATCGGATGGGCCGAAATGTAACTTGCCCCAGGTATGGTAGCTCCCTCTAGTACAAACTCCACAGAGAGGAGGGCAGCTGTAATCCTTAGGAGCCAGTCTCACAGCAGCTGGGAGATGTTTATTCAGTACAGGGCCTCTGAATAGGGCCTCTGTATAGCACCCACCACAGCTGGTAAATAGCAGAGCCAGTATAGTCTCTCCTTATACTGCCTCTTGTGAAGTCAAAAGGAAAATGGCAAATGGAGACATCTGTGACTGACAAAGGGTTAGTACCTAATACTTAGTATTTAAAGAGCTCTTACAATGAATGAAACAACCCAACAGGAAAAAGAAAGGCAACAACCTGATAAAAAGGCAAAGGACAGGGACCAACACTTTACAATGGAAATTCAAAAAACCACAATGAGCCCACAAAGGAACTTCAGCTTCACTACTGTTTCAATAAATGTAAATTAAAACAATGGGACATCTTTTTTGCCTATTATATTGCAGATTTTAAAGGATGATAATACTGTTGGTGAGAGTATGTGAAATTACTCCTTTCCTGTGCTGCTGTTGGGGCCGGAAACTGGTATTACCATTGTGGAGGGAGATTCTGTAATACGTATAAAAAAACCTCTGTACATCTTGACCAAATAATTCCATTTTTAGGATTTTACATAAATGATTGGACAAGTGCCCAAAATAAATGAGCCAGATGTTCATTACATTCACCACACAATCATTTTTAATATGGAAACATTAGACATAAGTTACATGTCCAGAGGATTGGTGAAAATAGTTCTTATTAATCCATTTAATGGAATATCATGTAGCCATTAAAAATTGTGGCTGGTTGGCATAGAAAGATATTCTCAATGTACTGACTGAGTTCTTTAAAGAGCATGTTATGGACTTCTCTGGTGGTATAGTGGTAAAGAGTCCCCGTGCCATTGTAGGGGACACAGATTCTATTCCTGGTCCTGGAAGATTCCACATGCCATGGAGCAACTAAGGCCATACTCACAACTACTGGAGCCTGTGAGCTCCAAGGTCTGCAAGTCACAACTACTGAGCCCATGCATTGCGAGTACTGAAGCCCACGTACCTACAGCCTGTGCTCTGTAACAACAACAAAAAAAAGCCAGTGAAACTCTGCGCCTCTGCAAAGCAAAGAAGATCTGGTGCAGACAAAAATAATAAATAAGTAATTTAAAAAGAGCATGTAATAAAACTATAAATATTAATATGTTCTAACATTTTGCAATATGTTCATTACTTTTTAGTTACTCTTGTAATAAAATAACTGGTCATATTGTGGATAATAAATGAGCAAACTACTGAAATAATGCACAAATAAAGAAATAAAAATGGCCAATAAGCATATGAAAAATGTCCAACCACACCAGTTATCAAAGTACTTCAAATTAAAACAACACTGAAACTTTTTTGACAAAGATTTTTTAATTGTTACTATTTAGTGTTGCAGAGTATATATCAACAGATCACTCCCAGGTTGTTGATGAGAATATATGCCTTTTGAAACTAATTTAGTACATATATTAAGAGCATTAACATATTTATACTCTGTCCTAATACTTTCTCACTTAAGAATTATTTCAAGAGGAAATAATTTAAAATACAAGCAAGAATGTTTACTGTTAGGTTATTTTAAAACATTGAAAAACTGGATACAACATAAATGTCTGTCATTAGGGAAATGAATAATTACAGTATAGCTATAGAGTGGATGTAACTATTTTTAAAAAGGTATTTATTTCAAAGTTTTTAATAACACAGGGAAATATTCTTGGTATTAAGTGAAAAAAAGCATGTTGCAAAACTGTTTGTATATTGTGACCCCAACTATATAAAACATGTGGCTCAGACAGTAAAGAATCTGCCTGCAATGCAGGAGACCTGGATTTGATTCCTGGGTCAGGAAGATTCCTTGGAGAATGAAATGGCAACCCATTCCAGTATTCTGGCCTGGGAAATCCCATGGATAGAGGTGCTTGGAGGACTGCAGTCCATGGAGTTGCAAAGAGTCTGAGACAACTGAGCTACTAACACTTGAAGAAAGAATTTGAAGCATTCTGTCTCACAGTTTTTGCTACTTTCACATTTTCTATTAAAGAAAAACAGGAATATTTTTAAGTTTAAACATGAAGAAAAATTACTATGGATGTGTATATCCCCTCCATAAAGGCACATCTCTGTCATTTCCTTCTGGTGGCTTTGTATAAAAATTACTTAGATATGAAATGGGATTAATAGCTTAGGAGGGAGGGGTTCACAGAGTTTTGGAGTCTGGCGGGGGCTGAGGGAATGCATCCTAAGCTGGGATGACCAACCATTTCTGGACTGAGGGAGCCCCAGGATGCCAAACCTTTTCGCTTAAATCAGGACAGGATTGGTAAAGACAGGTGAGTCTGGCAATCTTGAGGGCTTGTGGAAGAAAGAAGGTACGTGTAAGGAGCCTGTCTGAGAAAGAGAAGTGGTTCAGGGCTTCAATCAGGAAACAACTGTGGTCTTTTACAGAGTTAATTCCTGGGGTTCTCTAAAGTTGAGCTAGATGGTTAGTATCATAGCATAATAGCAGCTCTGGAGTCTCCCTGTTAGCAAAACAGTCAAGTGCTCTTACTTCACATGGCATCACGTGTGAAAGAAGTTGCACAATGAAACTTACTACCCTATTATTCCCGAAGGTCACTTAGGAGGGTGGATTGCTTAGAAAGGAAGGGAGACTCTTATGACTCCCCTATTGTCTGACTTCTAAGAGTTTATTTGTCTCTGGGATAGCATGAGTACTCAGAAGTGCTCCTCTGAAGATAATACCCATGTTTTATAATGCTATTATCAGTTTTAATTATGGGATTGCAAATGTGCCCAGAGATTCCCTTTGAGAAGGGAATCATGCAAATCTAAATTGTATTCACTTAGAATTCCTTCTACCTTTACTAATAACTAGACTCCACCTCAGACAGGTGTCACTGACACTTTCCAAACCGTTATTCCATTTTGTTGAGTAGGACCTCAGTAGGACCTGGAAATCAGAGTCACAAAGGACTCAGTTAACTTTTAGAGATGCCCTGAAGGAGATCAGCCCTAGGATTTCTTTGGAAGGAATGATGCTAAAGCTGAAACTCCAGTACTTTGGCCACCTCATGCAAAGAGTTGACTCATTGGAAAAGACACTGATGCTGGGAGGGATTGGGGGCAGGAGGAGAAGGGGACGACCGAGGATGAGATGGCTGGATGGCATCACTGACTCGATGGACATGAGTGAGTGAACTCTGGGAGTTGGTGATAGACAGGGAGGCCTGGCATGCTGCAATTCATGGGGTCGCAAAGAGTCAAACACGACTGAGCGACTGAACTGAACTGAACTGAACTTCCCAGTTAGCTCAAATTTCTCCCAAAAAGTTGAGTGTAATCATCCTACAGATACTTGCCAGCTCACTTGCTGGGGGCTTGTGCAGAAAAGAGCACATCTTTTAAGAATATTGAATTTAAGAAGATTGAGCAACAACTCCACATTAGTTTCTGTAAATTCCCTTCACTGCTTCTATTCTCAGCCGATTACAACTGCCCATCGGCTGCAGCTTCTTTCACACATGGCACCATGTGAACTAAGAGCCCTTGACTGATTGCTTTGCCAGGCTGTAACACTGACCATCAGGCTTTAAGACATTCATGAGTTCTTAGAGTCCCTCGAATCTGTTTAGGTGGCTTAGAGATATCTCCATGCTGTCATGCAAGGTATAAAGGCTAACTTTTAAGTCCAACTTTCTCAATTAAATTTCAATATGTATATGTCCTTCCACTAGAGAAGAGGAAGAAGGGGAAAGCAGACTGGACAATCATTGAGCACCTCCCCATATGTTGGACACTGAGCGAACCATTTTCTATATTTACCTTATTTAATCTCCACAAATACCCTTTATCCTCATATTGTGAATGAGAAAACCAAGGTTCTGATCATTTAGAAAAGTTAGTCAAGGTCCTCAATTAACAAGGACTGAGCTAAGAGTCTGTTTTTTGTTTTTTTTTAACGTGTGCTCTTTCCCCTGTTATCAAACAGCCAAATGCGTCTTTCTCCCTCCTTCCTTCCCCTCCTCCTCCTCACTCCCCCTCCTTTCTTCCACCAATATTTCATAATTGTGATAAATGTCATTAAAGAGATACGAGAGGGGCAGAGTAAAGGGATAAAGTAGGTGATTACATGGTTAATCCCACTCAGGGATGGTAAGCAGAAGAATTATGGGAGACCCTGTAATTAATGATTACTTAAGAGCGGCACATACAACCAAGCAGGCTTGCTGAGCAACAAAACAAGGCAGCAGAGGCACAAGGCATGCCCCCCACAATAAAACGGTGGTGGCATGAGAGGCACATTCCGCCCAGTGAGCTCACTAAGCTAATGATCCCTAGGACATGCCCTCTGAACACACAAAAGACAATTTGTGGACCTAGCTTGACCATGAAGAGACAAGAAAACTGTCCTGCTCAGCCTGGAGGAGGAGCTGATAATGGAAGCATGATGTCTACTCAAGAAAGAGTTTTTCTCCCCCTCCCTACTTTTCTTTTGATTGTGAAAAAGACTGCTTTTAAGCCTCACAAGCATCCAATTCTAATAGATCCCTTCTTATCGATCACTTTACCTCTCGCTGAATTTTATCCACACTGAGACATAAAGGACTACGGTACCAGAGCTCTTGGGAGCCACCGAAATCCCACCCAAATGGTTTCACACAGAGTGCTCTGAAGGCTCATATCACATGAACCAGAACTACTACAGGACATGAGGGAAGAAGGTTCTGGAGGAAGAGGAATGCTAAGAGACCAGTAAGAAATATGCAGGTAGAAAAATCTACTGTATAGCTCAGGGAACAGATTATTACAGAGCAGTATTCTGTAATAATCTAAATGGGGAAAGAATTTGAATGCATATGTATAACTGAATCTCTTTGCTGTACACTTGAAACTAACACACATTGTTAATCAACTATGCTCCAGTACAGAATGAACATTCTTTTAAAAAAGAAATAAGCAGGTGGAAAGAAGGAAGCTGGAACAGACACTTTTTAAGGAGAGTGAACAGCATGAAGAGAAGTCCCCAAGGTGGAAAGGAGGGGGGCTGTTGGAGGAGCAGAAATGGAGTGCAGGGGGTACGAGGGCAGAGTGGAGCTCAGCAGTCCGCGAGGCAGGCCGAGGCCAAGGAAAGTGAGTGCTTGTAGCTGGGGGAGAGGACCCTGTCCTTCACTGGATCATTTCACTCTAACCCGAAGCACTAAGGAAGAGGAGTATTTTCAGTCTTCACCAAGAAAACACTTTTATCTTTGGAGTAGTGTTTCTTAACGAAGGCCCTATCGGCACTGGATGTGACTGATCTATGTACAAGACTGCTCTGTCCCTTTCTTTCGGATTGGTCTCCAGGTAATAAGAATAAGGGCTTCCCTGGTGGCTCAGATGGTAAAGCATCTGCCTGTACTGCGGGAGACCCAGGTTCAATCCCTGGGTTGGGAAGAGCCCCTGGAGAAGGAAATGGCAACCCACTCCAGTACTCTTGCCTGGAAAATTCCATGGACTGAGGAGCCTGGTAGGCTACAGTCCATGGGGTCGCAAAGAGTCGGACACGACTGATTGACTTCGCTTTCACTTTTCCAGTTAAATGCCAGCAGCAACTTCTTCCTCCCGAGTCCAGGGACTATGATGACCCAAAATACCCCACACACTTCTGAAACCTCCTGAGTGGTTCTGCCTCCCACTGAGAACATTTTTCTCTAGTTTGGGCTGCAAGAACCATTGCCACCAACTTCATGACTTCTTTATCCTTTCCTCTCTCAACATCCAAACTCCTCTTCTGCGAGATGTCCTTCCTACAGACATTCTAATGGCGCTGATGTTTGTCTCGATGACATATTGGCAATGTTTTTTTTTAAGTTATTTATTTATTTGGCTCTGCCAGGTCTTAGGTGCAGCATGTAGGACCTTTAGTTGTGGAATGCAGAACTCTTAATTCCCTGACCAAGGATGGAACCCAAGCCCCCTGCATTGCGAGTATGGAGTCTTAGCCACTGAATCACAAGGGAAGTCTCCTGGGGGCATTTCAATTCCGTGCAGTAACTGTGGAGTCTGCTATATATCAAGGTTGGGAGTACAGATAGGCTAGTGACAAAGACAGATGTGAAATAATACCTGACTGTACAGTGGGAAAGCACAACTATGAAAGCTTACACAGGGACAGAGGAGGCAGAGGGGGAAGTGATGGCCTCTCCTGGCCCATGAGGCCAGGGAGGAAGGACATTTTACAGGTTGAGGAGGCAGCAGCACATTTTATGGAGACGTAATAAACCCAGTGAGCTTGGCAGCTGTAAAGAGCTTGGCATTGTTGAAGCATGAATTTCAAGTCAAGGTGTAGCAGGAAGACCGGTTGGAGAGAGGGGCAGCCACAGTTCACCAAGGGCCTCACATGCCATGATTAGGAGCTGAGAGAACATGCAGAATAAACTCCTAGATGTGGTATACTTGCAAATTTTCAATCATCCTGAAGTGACACCATCTGAATGAGATGTTTACGTTTTCTAGGGACTTCCCTGCCAGTCCAGTAGTTAAGACTTCACACTTCCAATGCAGGGAATACAGGTTCAGTCCCCAGTTGGGGAAATAAGATTCCACATGCCATACATCATGATCAAAAAATAATAAAAAATAAAATACAGCTTCCAGAAAATTTGTTCAATCATTTGGCCACTCACAAAACTTTAAAAAAACCTTTTCTAAAGAGCTATACAGATAAGGTCACGGCGGTGTGACACAGTTTCTCCCTGACTCTATAACCGCATTTATGAAGTTCCTGTGTGCCTTGGTAGACTTTAAAGTTTCTTTTCATGAATTTTTTAAACAGCTCTATTGAGGTATAGCTGACAAATAATAAAGAGCACACACTTTGAGTGCACAGTTTGTTAAGTTTGATGTTTATATGACATACATATGCATTTATGAAACTATCAGTACAGTCATCATATTCATCCATAAAAACTTCCTCATGCTCCTTGGAAATCCCTCCCCCAACCTCCATCTCAAACCCAGGCAACCACTGATATGCTTTCTGCCATCATAGATTAGTTAGCTTTTCGTAGAATTTTATATAAATATGTACTCTCTTTTTTTTTTTTTAATTTTGGTGCTGGTGTTCAGATGCTCAGTCATGTCAGACTCTTTGCAACCCCATGGACTGTAGCCTACCAGGCTCTTCTGTCCACAGGGATTCTCCAGGCAAGAGTCCTGGAATGGGTTGCCATGCCCTCCTCTAGGGGGTCTTCCCAACCCAGGGATTGAACCCGAGTCTTTTACATCTCCTGCATTGGCAGAGGGATTCTTTACTATTAATGCCACTTGCTTCTTTCAAATAGCACACATATTCTGAGATTCATCCATGTGATTTCATGTAGCAATAGTTATCATTTTTTATTTTTTAAAAAAACTTTCCACTTTGAGCTATGTCCTCCACAGTATTTACTGTATCTCCACAAATTTGCTCCATGGGATAACAAATTTGCTTCACATTAGGAGATGCTTTGGGGATGATAACCCCCTTGGAACTATGAGATACTGCTTGAGGAAGAAATGATGAGGCATAGATCCTAGTTTTCTAAGAATCCTCCCAAATATAAGAGTACTATAATAAACAAAATAATGGACCCAAAATATGTCCACATCCTTGTCCCTAGAACCTTGAGAATACTACTTTACATGTCAAAAAGGATTTTATAAATGTGATTCAGATAGGGCTTTTGAGGTGAGAAGACTATCTTGGGTTATCTGAGTGGGGTCCTTTTGTAATCATGGGGGTTCTTGTAAGGGAAGAGGGAGGCAGGAGGAACAGAGTCAAAAAGAGACTGAAGATGCTTTGATGTTGGCTTTGAAGACGGAGGAAGGGGTCACAGGCCAAGGAATGTAGACAGCCGTAAGAAGCTGGGAAAGGCAACGGAATGGATTCCACCCCCCCAGAGCCTGTAGGAGGAATACAGCCTGCTGACATTAATTTCAGCCCAGAGAAACTATTCTTGGACTTCTGTCCTCTAGAATCAAAAGATAAGAAATGTTTGTTGCTTTAAGCCACTACATTTGTGAAAATTTGTTATAGCAGCAATAGGAAACTGATAAAAATACCAATCTTGTTTTTAAAAATGCCGAGTCTCTCTGTAACAACCTAGAGGGATGGGAAGGGGTGGGAGGTAGGAAGGAGGTTCAAGAGAGGACTATGTACACCTATGGCTAATTCATGTTAAAAAAAAATTTTTTTAAATGCTGAATCTGACCACTTCTCTTTTCTCTTCCATTTTGTGACATGTGGTCTAATAGGAGTGGAAGCAGGTTGGATTTGGAATCAGACTAACCTATCACAGCTGCTCCTCTGAGCTCATTTCCTCATCCTAAAGGAGAGGAGATGCAGTATTTATCTTTGGGGGGCATAAAAAGAATTGATGAGATGATATACACAAATGATATTTCACATCCTAGCAAGGTTATGCTCAAAATCCTTCAAGCTTCAACAACACATGAACTGAGAACTTCCAGATGTTTGAGTTTTGAACAGTCAGAGGAACCAGAGATCAAACTGCCAACATCCGTTGGATCATAGGAAAAGCAAGAGAATTCCAGAAAAACATCTACTTCTGCTTCATTGACTAAACTAAAGCCTCTGTGTGGATCACAACAAACTGTGGAAAATTCTTCAAGAAATGGGAATACCAGACCACCTTACCTGTCTTGTGGGAAACTTGTATGTGGGTCAAGAAGCAGCATTTAGAACTGGACATAGAACAACTAACTGGTTCAAAATTGGGAAAGAAGTACTACAAGGCTGTACATTGTCACCCTGCTTATTTAACTTACATGCAGAGTATACCATGGGAAATTCTTGGCTGGATGAATCACAAGCTAGAATCAAGATTGCCAGGAGATATATATCAATAACCTCAGATACAAGTGAAGAAGAACTAAAGAGCCTCTTGATGAAGGTGAAAGACGAGAGCGATAAAGCTGGCTTAAAACTCAACATTCAAAAAACTAAGATCATGGCATCTAGTCCCATTACTTCATGGCAAATAGAGGGGAAAAAGTGGAAGCATGACAGATTTTATTTTGGAGGTCCAAAATCACTGCGGACGGTGACTGCAGCCATGAAATTAAAAAATGCTTGCTTCTTGGAAGGAAAGCTATGACCAATCTAGATAGCATATTAAAAAGCAGAGATATCACTTTGCCGACAAAGATCTATCTAGTCAAAGCTATGGTTTTTCCAGCAGTCATGTATGGATGTGAGAGTTGTACCATAAAGAAGGCTAAGCACTGAAGAATTGATGCTTTCAAGTTATGGTGCTGGAGAAGACTCATGAGAGTCCCTTGGACTGCAAGGAGATCAAAACAGTCCTGAAGGCAATCAACCCTGAATATTCATTGGAGGAACTGATGCTAAAGCTGAAGCTTCAGTACTTCAGCCAGTTGATGTGAAGAGCCAACTCATTGTAAAAGACCCTGAAGCTGGAAAAGACTGAAGGCAAAAGAAGGGAGCTGCAGAGGATATATATGGCTAAGCAGCATCACCAACTCAATGGACATGAATTTGAGAAAACCCCAGAAGACAGCGAATGACAGGGGAGGCTGGCGTGCTGTATCCATGGGGTCGCAAAGAGACACGACTTAACAACTGAACAGCAACAACATACACAAAGGGCCCAGCACATAGTATACCCTCAATAAAGAATCATTTTCTTTACTTCCCGCCTAACTTGACTGAAGAAACTAAATTCTCTTGCTAATGACGTGTTGTGAATTTTGGCTAAACTGCTTCTTCTCCTTCAACCTATTCCATGAGGTTAAAGGAAGATACCTGTTAAATCTCCAAGAGTGTTTATGAAGTCTCTTAGAGTTTGTAATGTGGCTAGATACTCTCGATTAAAAAGTATTATTTAGATGCAAAGTTGTTATCTTTTGAATAGGTGATTATTTCCTGTCCTAAATTGTTCAGCACTATACTAAAGTTCCATTTCTGAGATAATGATGTTACTTGAGAGGGTGACAAGATACGTCACCTGAGTGTTGTGAGTCTTAATTAACATTTTTCACTTTTCAAGCCTACACAAGCCTATCATAAAAAGCTAAATGTTGAGTATTATTTACTTTGTATATGGTGTCACTTCCAGTATTTTAATATAGCAACTAAAACTGCCCAATACAAGTTGGCATTTTAACATTGGATTAGGCAATATTTACTTTACTTGGGGGAAGTCTAATTGAGAACTATTTAAAGAGCTTTGTGAGCTTCCCTGGTGTTCCTGTGGTTAAGAATCTGCCTGCCATTGCATGGGACAAGGGTTCTTTTCCTGGTCCAGGAAGATCCCACAGGCCTTGGTGAAACTAAGCCCCTGAGCCACAGCTACCGCCCGGTGCTCTAAAGCCTGTGCTCCACAAGAGAAGCCACTGTAAGGAGAAGCCATGCGCTCCGCCTAGAGAGTAGCCCCCACTCCTGGCAACCAGAAAAAGCCCTCAGGCAGCACAGCCAAAAATAAATATTGTTTAAAAATAAAAGCTTTGTGCTTTTAATCAGTATAAGAAAAGGGTAAGGGAAATAGTGCTATTATTTTTCTACAAGGGTTTAGTTTTTAACAGATTTAAATCTCAAATTCTTATCTCACCTTCAAGCACCTTCAGAAGCACAGTGCTGGGTTCTGTTGATTTTTCCTCCCAAATATGTCTTATGTCTTGAAAACATCCATTTCTTTCATCTTCACTTTCATCACCTAAGCTAGGTCCTTTCAGCTTTCCCAACACACAGAGTTTTCGTTCATCTTCTAGTCTTTGCGTACATTTCCTCTGTGCCCAGAACACTCTGCCCCAGCTCTCTGCATGGCTGCTTTTGTATCCTTCAGGCTCCAGTTTGAAAAGTATGTTCTCAGAGAGTTCTTCCCTGCCTATCTTATCTCAGGAAAGTTTTCCTTTCTTACATTCTTTCCTATTTTTCATAGTACTTATCACCATTTATAACACAAAATATTCTAAATCTTTTGCATGCAATTAATGAATTAGTATTTGTAAAGTGCTTAGAGCAGTATAAGGCACGTAAGTACTATGTAAGTGATGATTAAAAAAAAAAACTCCCACAATCCTCACAACCCTACTTGTGCTATTAATGTCACCTTTGTACAGAGGACAAACTGAGGAACAGAGAAGTTAAGCAACTTGTCCAAAGCTGCACAGCTAATAAGTAACAGAGTCTAGCTACAAGCTCAGTCAGGGACCAAAATCTGCATATCCAACCATTTTCTACATTTCCTTTTCAGTCTAGGACCTAGCATAGTTCATTGCACCTACTAGGTACTTTCAATAAATATCTGTTTAATAAATGAAGGGCTTCCCTGGTGGCTCAGATGGTAAAGAATCTGTCTGCAATCCAGGAGACCTGGGTTCGGTTGGGAAGATCCCCTAGAGAAGGAATGAAGGGACTGCTCTATTAAGAAAATAAAATTTACCTGTAATCCTACCACATAGAGATTTTGGTATTCATCCTTTAGATTTTTTTAAATGTAAGGTTATACTTTTCATCAAATTCCTAACTTTCAGAAATTATTTTGAGGAGCATAGATCAAGCATCTGTACATAATGTATTTGACATTTTATTCTTTAAAACATTTATAATTTCAAGTGAATTTTCTTCCTTTAGAAAGTAGGTGGAAGGTGGGGGAAAGAAGGCTAAGTCTTTAAACAAATGATAAAGAATTTCCTTGAAATAGTCTGGCCCTTCTTTATCTCTAGGTAGAGGTTGCCAAACTACAGCTGGAAAGTCTAGGGAAAGCATGAGATATTTTTTAAAATATTATACTTCTTTAAATCAAGTATGCTTTAAAATTTGTCATGAGAATTATCTTTAGACAATCAACTGGCAAGAGTTTTCTAAATATTCTGAAAGCACAGCAAAGGTCCATTGTTTACAAATCAGCAACAGTCTATGATGATTACATGGCTATGTCAATGGGAAAACTAGATAAAAAGACAGCGCTCACCCAAGTGGGCAAGAAAAACAAGCAAAGGCTACTGGTAAACACCAACAGGAAGCTTCTGCAGATACTGGCTTGCCCAGTTTCAAAGGATTTTTTGTTGTTGTTCTTTTAAAATAGTTTCAGGATAAATAACTTGTAGCAGCTGGTCATCAAATTCACATACACTCATGGAAGGCCCACACCACTAAGACTGACTGAATAATACATCGGCTCTCGAGGGGGTACTGGGTTGGTCGCAGTGTTCTCCTTCTGCCCTTCAACAATAGCAAGATGAAGCCAGACGGCCATGAGGGACGGTGTGTGGTTACAGCCACAGACACTGCATTCATGAGCACTCCACACTTCTGAGATAGAGTTAGCGGATAAGGACTCCCAGAGCATAATCAAATGCGGTCAGAGCCTTGTATCACATTACCTTTGAAAATATTTTAATCTAGAAACACCATACATTGGATACAAAATCCATGACTACCTGACCTATCCCAGGCATGGCCTGGGGTATACCACTCCGAGATATTTCCTATTTGCTTTGGGTAAATAGAAATATTGAGCTAGGAATAGAGAAAATTTGAAAATTAAAGCAGAGTCTAAGTATTTTTGAATGCTTTTAAAAGACAATGAAAAATGACAAGCTTAGATCACATCAGAGGCTCTTCACGTAGTCTTCAAAGCTGATTTCTTACAGTGAAAGGGACCCAGAAGCAGCAGACACGGCATGATTTTGAAGCTCAGACTTTGTTCTATTATTCAATTGCAGCCAACTTTCAACTATTGAGGAAAGAAGAAAGATGATTTAGAATAACAGGATTGCTCATCCGTATCGCAAGATCCTTCAAGCAGCTCACTACTTGATGTCTAGAGATCCCAAGATGGAGGTGAGTTTCTTTTGCTACTGCTGTCACCTTATCACTTCGTGTTGACTGCAAAATGTGTTGTTTGAAGACTTAGAGAGTATTGATTTATGGGTTCAAAGTATCATTGGATCTTGTACTTAAAGCTCCTAACTGTAATCTAGGCACATTCTTAACAACACACATATAGAGAAGTAGGAAGATTTTGAATTATTGCATCATTGCCTGCAACATTCAGCCCCTATTTTCATTCCAGTCAGTAGAGTGGATCTTGGAAGAGTGGAGTTCAGGATTTGAGTGGTAAGGTCCTTAGTGGAAGGAGGCAGGGAAGTGTTGGTGGCAAGAAAGCCTGTTTTTCCTCTGTCTCTGGGCCAGATACACCCTGATAGAGGCTAGCAGAGATCTAAACACAGAGGGTAATGGGGACGAGGTTAAGAGGGCACAGCCACAGGGCCCCACAGTTTTTCTTCCAAGATGAAAACAGTCCTCTGATACATAACATCGTGTGTAACATTTGTATTACCACTAAATGGGCCTGGTAAATAGAACAAACATCACCTACTAGACAGAAACGACGATTCCCTGACCATCTTTGGACTCCATCACTAAGGAGTCTTGGTTTTTCCATCTATAGACATTCTTAGTTGATTTCATCAGATTAACAGTCATCCCAGCCATGGCTATCTTCTTCTCTTAAACTAGGGATATTAGTGAGGTCAGGCCAGCACTTCGGCACCAAATTCAGACTTCATAATAAAGTAAACCACACAGGGAATAGATGTCCGCTTGGTGAGCACTTTGCTGTTCATCCCTATTAGGGGATGACTGAGCTGTTTCCTCATGGCCAGGTCACTGTGAGGTGCTGGCTGCGTTTGCTCAAAGTGTTCACTCGGAGGGTGATTTGTGAGCTATTGCTGAGCACATAATGGTTAGGATAGCTGCAAAAGCAGCCATGGCCCCACACAGGTTCGCCTGAACTCAGTAAATCAAATTGGGTTCTAGAGAAATGTCCTTTTGGGTTCTGATTGGAACCTCTTGCATACGCCTTTGGATTTCAAGACAGAGCTGAATACTGACATGGGAAGATGGTCCACTTCCTCCCAGCTACCTGTAAGGGGCCCTTTACAATTCTAAGGATGTAGCTTGTCCTTTGGCAGAAAAACATCCTTTTAAAATTTTGCAAGCAGACACAAAAATAATGGTAATAATAACAGAAGCTGTTTTCCTGTGTATAATGGGAGAGTTTCTCAGGCCTCTAGCTTCTCTTGGTGGTTGCTCTTCTTTCTTTTCCTTAAGAGTCACAGCAAAATATAAATTTTATCAATTTAAGCAGAATCATATTTTAGAAATTAGGATCTGGGTAACAAAGGGTCTTTTCCAGCAAGAAGGGCTTGGAGCTCAGCAATGAGCACCTCAAGATACAAAGAAGGCATGAGGATGGGGGGCCGCAGTGTGGGTCATGAAAAGTCCTGCAAATCTTATAATTCATCTTTCTTTTCTTTGTAGGCATTTAAAGATGCTCTCTTTAAAAAAAGAGACAAAAATTAGACAACTTTTAAAAATTGAAATATTTTGACAGATAAAAAGTATAATTTTAAGGTATATAATATGTTAATTTGATACATTTATATATTGTAGTGATAACTAGATCACCATTGTAGTGATAACTAGACCTCTATCATGTTACATAATTATCATTTATTTAGTGGTTGGAATAATTAAGTTCCAGTCTCTTAGAAAGTTTGGTGATTATAATATTGTTGTCTGTATTCCTTATACTTTACTTTAGATCTCTAGGGCGTACTTATGGCCTGTTGCAAGTTTGTACCCTTAAACAACATATGTCTTACCCCTCCATCCGCCACCCTCTGGTAATCACCATTCTACTCTTCATTTGTATGAATTTGGCCTTTTTAGATTCCACATATAAGTTATATCATACAGCACATGCCTTTTTCTGTCTGACTTGTTTCACTTAGCATAATGTACTCAAGGTCCATTAATGTTATGGTAAATGGCAGGATGTCATTCTTTCTTATTATATACATATGTATATGGCAGGAGTCATTCTTCATTATATACATATGTGTACCTATATATGTATATATGACATCTTCCATACATGAACCCTCATGTTCACAGCAGCACTGTTCACAGTAATCAAGGCACAGAAACAACCCAAATGTCCACTGCCAGGTAAATGGATAAAGAAGATATGGTGTGTATATACAGTGGAATACTACTCAGCCATAAATGAAATAATACTACTTGTAGCAACCTGGTTGGCCCTAGAGATAATCATACGAAGTGAAGTAAGTCAGAAAGAGGAAGACAAATATCATATGATATCACTTATACGTGGAATCTAAAATATGACACAAATTAACTTATTTACGAAACAGAAGCAGACTCACTGGCATAGAGGACAGACTTGCGGCGGCTGCGGGGAGGCGAGAAGGGCAGGCTGAGGAGTCTGAGACCGGCGTATGCAAGCTAGTATACACGGAAGGCATAAACTTTGTTGCTGTTGTTCAGTCACTAAGTCGTGTCTGACTGTGTGACACCATGGGCTGTAGCCCGTCAGGCTCCTCTGTCCATGGGATTTCCCAGCAAGAATACTGGAATGGGTTGTTATTTCCTTCTCTGGGGCATCTTCCTGACCCAAGGGTCAAACCTGTGTCTCCTGCATTGGCAGGCAGATTCTTTACCACTGAGTTATCAGGGTAACTTAGACAATGCTTTATCTAAAATTATTTTGTATTGGTTTTCACCATCAAACAATAAATTCACTTAAAGGCAGATTTTAAAAAAATAGTTTTGAGACCCCTATAGAGGTCATGTCTCATATAGGCCATTTCTTCCTTTATCCTGCCAATATGCCACAGATAAAGAGTACCTAGCTTTTTGTACTGGGCATTCTTCAGCACTCCAACACTGAGACTGGGTCTGTTTTTCATTTTTAAACTACCCTTATTGATTGCTCACTCTGTGCCAAACACTATGTCACAACTTTGTATACCTTATCTCACGTTCATCTAGCAATCCTGTGACCTAGGTATTACTATTCTTATTTTTCAGAAGAGGAAACTAAAACTCAGAAAAGTGAAGTAACTTGCCTGGTGGCATAGAGCTAATGAGTAGAGAAGCCAGAATTCAAATCCTGGTCTCCCAACTCCTACTTTCCCTCCGTGCTTTTGACCTTCCTGGGAAGTATTTCCCTTGTTCTTCAAGTTCAGTTGCAGTAGCCTGTAATTCTGTTCATACACTTCACTTTACAGTAAATGTTAGACTGCTAAAGTAATCCTGCAGTGATGATGATGGCTTTTTTTTTCTATTTCTCTCTTTAAACAAAATACATTTATTTGAATACTCTAACACTGATACCTATCTATAAATTCAAATTTTTGTACAATGTTTTATAGATATCTTTACCACATTTTATTTTTAGTCCTTTTTTTTTTCCCCTTCAGAAAATTTAGCTTACTTTTTTTGGTCAAACATATTCCTTTAGCTTTTTAGGTTATATAAATAAATCACAAGTTATAGACTCATAAAAATTTAGATGGGGGAGAAGACCTCAGAGATCTGCTTCTCCAACCCTGTCATTATATGGGCAAGGGAGGCCGGCCAGTAGTTGTGGCCTCTTAGCTGACTCAGAGCTTCAGTTATTCCAGCTAAAACTGGAGGCAATTTGACTACTTCTATATGAAGTTGTCCCAAAACTTTATAAATCAAGAAGAGATAATTTAAATGGATGCTTTCAATTTTGTTTAAAAGAATACAGTGAAAGTGTTAGTCACTCAGTTGTGTCTGACTCTTCGTGACCCCCTGGACTGTAGCCCGCCAGGCTCCTCTGTCCATGGAATTCTCCAGGCAAGAACACGGGAGTAGGGGCTTCCCTGGTGGTCCAGTGGTTAAGAATCCACCTTGCAATGCAAAGGACATTAGTTTGATACCAGGTCTGGGAAGATCTCACATGCCACGCAGAAACTAAGCCCATGCACCACAACTACTGAGCCTGCTGGCTGAAACTCCTGAAGCCTGTGTGCCCTAGAGCCTGTGCTCTGCCACAAGAGAAGCCACCACAGTGAGAAGCCACACCCTGCAATGAAGAGAAGACCTTGCTCACCACAGCTGGAGAAAGCCCGTATATCGTTGAAGACCCACCACAGCCAATAAATACATAGATTAAAAAAAAAAAAAGAATACTGGAGTGGGTAGCCAATCCCTTCTCCAGAGGATCTTCCTGACCCAGGGGAGGATCTTCCTGACCCAGGGACTGAATCCAGGTCTCCTGCATTGCAGGCAGATTTTTTTTTACCATGTGAGTCACTAGGGAAGCTCCCCAAAAGAATAAAAGACTCATACCAGATGGCAGCTGGTTTTGTTCTGAACATTTTCAGGAGTATCCCTAAGATGTGCTACTACCACCAGACTGAGGCAGCTTGACAGGACTGCTCTGACTCTTTGTTGCTGTTGACTTACAAATTTATTTTGGCTTCAGGCATGCTGCTGCTGCTGCTAAGTCACTTCAGTTGTGTCCGACTCTGTGTGACCCCATAGATGGCAGCCCACCAGTCTCCCCCATCCCTGGGATTCTCCACACAAGAACACTGGAGTGGGCTGCCATTTCCTTCTCCAATGCATGAAAGTGAAAAGTGAAAGTGAAGTTGCTCAGTCGTGTCCGACCCTCAGCAACCCCATGGACTGCAGCCTATCAGGCTCCTCCATCCGTGGTGTTTTCCATGCAAGAGTACTGGAGTAGGGTGCCATTGCCTTCTCTGAGTTTCAGGCGCATAACATAGTAATTCAAAATTTTTACACATTATATTCCATTTAAAGTTATTATAATATATTGGCTCTATTTGCTGTGCTGTATAACAGATCCTTGTAACTTATTTATTTTATTATACACAGTAGTTGGTGTCTCTTAGTTCTCACTGCTAATTTGACCCTCTCCCTTTCTCTCTTCTTACTGATAATCACTAGATTGTTTTCTATATATGTGAGTCTGTTTCTGTTTTGTTTTCATTTTTTAGATTC
The DNA here is from genome assembly GCA_006410615.1 of Neotragus moschatus. Lineage (NCBI taxonomy): Eukaryota > Metazoa > Chordata > Mammalia > Artiodactyla > Bovidae > Neotragus > Neotragus moschatus. Next base: position 1,650,692 of record SJYA01000617.1, on the reverse strand, counting down.
TACATATAAATGATAAGTTATCTTTGACTTATTTTATTAAACACAATACACTCTATGTCCATCCATGTTGTTGAAAGAAGTAGAATTTAACTTTTACAGCTAATATTCCACTTGTAAGGAAAGTTATGACCAACCTAGATAGCATATTGAAAAGCAGAGACATTACTTTGCCAACAAAGGTCCGTCTAGTCAAGGCTACGGTTTTTCCAGTAGTCATGTATGGATACAAGAATTGGACTGTGAAGAAAGCTGAGTGTCGAAGAATTGATGCTTTTGAACTGTGGTGTTGGAGAAGACTCTTGAGAGTCCCTTGGACTGCAAGGAGATCCAACCAGTCCATTCTGAAGGAGATCAGCCCTGGGATTTCTTTGGAAGGAATGATGCTGAAGCTGAAGCTCCAGTACTTTGGCCACCTCATGAGAAGAGTTGACTCATTGGAAAAGACTCTGATGCTGAGAGGGATGAGGGCAGGAGGAGAAGGGGATGACCGAGGATGAGATGGCTAGATGGCATCACTGACTCGATGGACGTGAGTCTGAGTGAACTCCGGGAGATGGTGATGGACAGGGAGGCCTGGCGTGCTGCAATTCACGGGGTCGCAAAGAGTCGGACACAACTGAGCAACTGAGCTGAGCTAGACATTCCATTGTGTACTGTGTGTGTCAGTCGCTTGGTTGTGTCCGACTCCTTGCAAGCACATGAACTGTAGCCCACTAGGCTCCTCTGTCCATGGGATTCTCCATGCAAGAGTACTGGAGTGGGTTACCATTCCCTTCTCCAGGGGATCTTCCCGACCCAGGGACTGAGCCTGGGTCTCCTACATTGTCGGCCGATTTGCTAACTGTCTGAGCTTATATATGTGTGTCTACAGATCTACAGTTACATATATGTGTATATATATATATATATATATATACCGCATCTTCATTTGTTGACACCTGGGCTGCTTCCATATGTTGGTTCTTGCAAATAATGCTGCTGTGAAGTTTGAGGTTCATTTATATTTTTGAATTGATATTTTATTTTCAGATATATACCCCAAAGTGGAAGTGCTGGCTCTTATGGTAGTTATATCTATAGGTTTTTGAGGAACCTCCATACTGTTTTCCATAGAGGCTGCACCAGTTTACATTCCCACTAATGGCACAAAGGTGAAGTGTTCTCCACATCCTTGTCAACACTGGCTATTTGCATACTTTTAAAAAAACTTTTTATTTTATATTGATGTTTGGCTGATTAACAATGTTGTCATAGTTTCAGGTGGACAGCAAAGGGACTCAGCTGTCCACACACACATATATCTAGTCTCCCCCAGAGTCCCCTCCCATCCAGGCTGCCACAGAACACTGAGCAGACTTCCCTGTGCTATACAGTAGGACCTTGCTGGTTATCCATTTAAAAAGTAGCAGTGTGTACAAGTCGATCCTAAACCCCCTAACTACTCCTTCTCCCCATTCTTCCTCTCTGGCAACCATAAGTTCATTCTCAGAGTAAGGCAACCTCTTGAACTGGGTTCTGTCTGGATTCTAATCAGAAGAGGAATGCTTGAAGGCAGACTAGCCTCTAGGTGTTCAAAAGACCTTTTTGTTTCTTGTTCATATTTCTGTCAGTCATTCTCTGCCTTTCGCCAACATACGAGGGAAAACCAGAAGAATGGGACCAGAATGTCTAGGGGGAGACGGATGAAAAAGCACAAAAACAGAGAAAGTCGGTGGTTTGTTTGAGCTGATCCAGCTCTCAGTTCCACACACTGAGGCTTATCCGTGGTATGTGGACAAGGGACAGCCATGGTACTTAAAAAAAAAAAAAAATCAATCCCTTACTTGCATCCCAAGCTGCTGTTCTGGGAGCAAATTTCAAATAGAACTTCCTAAGAGAAGTTGATAAACATTTGGTCGTTAACTGGAAACTGATGTCTTCCTCAGTGTTTAATGAATGAAATATTTAGCCCCCCCCTTTCTAATTCCTTGATTATATACCATCAATTATGTTAACGTAATATTTAGGATCAGCTCCTCTTGGCAGAGCTTTCTGCCTTCACGTTTATAACTGCACTTCTCTAAATGGAAAACACCCACTTTGATCTGCATAAAAATGATCTGCATCCACTTTGATAAGCATAGTTTCATACATTACATAAATTATATTTAACAGTGATGTTCTTTTCATTTTGCACAGATGAGGACACCCAGTGAAGACAGTTAGTGAAAACTAGACGATCTATTGCTATAATTAAGAACATCAAGAACGGGAGCACCTGATAAAGGAGGTCAGGCTGCACATACATGGACAAAGCCTATTTCCTGGAAGACACAATTTCTAAGCAACAGGAGGATTTGCCTTATGATGAGGATTTCTTCCAAGTTAAGCTATACCATGGTTATAATCTTACCTCAAGATATGACATCCTTGCTGTCTCAAATCAAATGAATTTAACAGAAGATGAGTCTCAAGAAAAGGCTACATATGGAGAGACTTGCCAAGAGGCAGATATGACCATGACTTTGGATAAAATGACTGAAAATGCTGTCAGCGAAACATGTGATAAAGAGAATCAATGCTCTATAAATCTTCCTATTCCAGCTAATCAGGAAGACACTTCAAAGTCAAACATTTCTGATATTTTACTCCATCACCTTTGCAAAGAATTCTCCAAAGATCAAGGCATTAATTGTGAAACTCTCCCAGAGATCTCTAATAATGACAGTTTTGATGAAGCTATTATTAAAAATATTATTGTGTGGCATGTTAAGAATTCTTGGCCAACAGAACAATCCTCAGAACTCACTGACCAACTCAACTCCAAAAGCGATGATGAAAATAGCAATAAGCCCAGTTGTTCTCTGACCATGACAGAAGAAAACACCTCTGATTCAGAAGAGTTAGTGGCTGCTGGAGAAAGCAGCCATGAGGAAAACTCAAATTTTCTATCTAAAATCAAGAGTCTATGTGATAAACAAAAAAGTTGCCTATGGCAGACACCACATAAACAGGCTGAAAAAGCAAGCACTGGCAACAAGTTCAAATATGGCCATAGTCAAATTCATTACTGGTTCTCTAATTTCTCTAAGGTTGCTCCTAAAGTGAAAATTCCTAAAAATTACATAATTGACAAACCACTTATAACAGATCCACAAGCCAGCTTTTCTCCTGAATTGAGAGATAAGTCAGCTGTTGGGCAAGATATTTCAGAAAGCACATCTAGATCAAATTATGTTGAAAAACAAGAGCAGAAGTGGGAAACTACTGAACCTTCACAACTGGTAGAGGTAAGTGAAAGCAGTCTTCAGGAAACATACCCCCAGGACCGCTGCTCATCCATATGAGTGTGGGTCTTCAGAAGGTGCAGAGAACTAAGCTGTAGTTCTGAAGTTCTGAATTCTAGTTCTAGTCCGGTACTCTGACCTCTCAGGAGCGCAGTAGGTGTCCTCATGAGAAGAATCTGGAACTGAACTAACAATAACACAGAATAAAAGCCAAATTCTTCAACCAGGAATTTGCATTTCCCCATTTTTCCTGTCATGCTAGCCTTCTGAACTCAGCTCCCCTCCCCCAGGAGTCATCCTCAGTTAGAAGGCTGGCCCCACCTTCTCTGAGCTCCTGCCTTACCAGGAATATCCCACCTCTGCTTATCAAACCCCTGCTCATTTTCGTGGTCTCCTTCAACTCCACACTGGCCATAGGACTTTTCAGAATCCCACAGCCAGTCTTTTGCATCCGTGTTTCTTAAATATTCTGCCAGAGTTTATCTCAGCCTGCTTGCATCATTACGATTTCCAAACATCTGTTCCTTCGACTAGATTTCAAGGCTCTGGAGGAGCTGCCTTGTCTTCATCTTTCCATCATCCAATTCCCCCAGAGTCCTGGCCAGGTGTTTGCATATATTATGCCCTTGGTTATGAATGCTAACTTGAATTATGATCTTTGATAATATATTTCAAGATTGTTATACTGGTAACTATTTAGTACAACAGTTTGTTAACATTTAATCTATACTTTTTCCCCTTTCCGCATCTTCCCATCCTTCCACCCACCTTCCCAAATGCTTAGGCTGAGGATCTCATTGACTATTTGAGGTTCTGTAGTTAAATAAGTGCACATGAATGATCAAAGTGAACACTTTAGTTCTCTGGCACTTTGCCAGGACTGTATTATCTTTCTTTTAAGCAGTCTATGAAGGGCACCCTGCCTGAACTCTCTCTGCCTGTCTCTATTCCCACCCCTTCATCCACCTTTTCTTTTAACTGAAACTTCTGGGGAATTTGAATAGAACCTCCTTTATCCCTTGCAACACACACACACACAAACACACCTGGAGTCAGCAGCCCACTTGGCCTTGACTGGGATGCTTCTCTCAGTCTTAGAGAAATCTGTACCCCTGTGACACAGGGAAATGTGGGAAGTCTCCACATTCCTCATTCTGCTTGTAGAAGAACACTCTTGGGTGGGCACAGTTCTCAGTGCCCTGTGGGTAGTAGGGGCAGAACGAACATCAAGTTCATCTGTCTCTGGTAATGGGAGTCTGAAGTGGGGCATCTTCTTTTCTCTTGTCCTGTCCATTCAGGTTGGCGAACTAGACTCTGTAGTTTCCATAGCCGTCATATACCCGAGGTATTCCTAATAACCACAGTCTAGTTTGACCACAACATTGGCTGTCTCTAGTGTGTTTGTGAGCTGTGTGTGTTGGGAACAATGGGAAGACGACCAAGGTGAATCATTCTGGAATTTGAACTCTTATCCAGTTAGCCTCTGGTGAGTAGAAAAGGGAATGTCCTGTGTGAAGTCACTCTCTTGCTCCCAGACACTAGCCACCACGTATCTGGTGTTAGTGAGAGCCCTAGTGACAGAGTCAGTGACGAGACCAACAGAGGGCCCTGCCCTGGTGGAGCTTGTGGTCGAACTGTAGAAGGGTTTGAGCATTCTATACAATAGTATCAAGCATGATAACAGTAACAGCTAACATACATTGAACATTTACCATGTGCCAGACTGTGGTAACATTTAATTCCCATCATGACACTCGGTTACTATTCCCATTTTATTGCTGAGGAATTTGAGGTTTATAGCAATGACATAACTGCTCTGGATCACCCAGCAGCTAAGTGTCAGAATGGAATTCAACCTTGGCATCAGGGCCTCAGCTCTTGGCATAACCCTGGGTGGCCTCCATGATGACCGGAACACATTGGGTCATCCTGCATAATGGTGTCATTGGTTAATATCAACAGTAATGTTTTCTTATCCTTTCATTGTGCAGATGGAGCCCACAGTACATATCCACCAAGAACATCTCGCAGGTACTAGTATTTTTAAACCTCTTTGGCTTAGGTACACCTTTTGAAAAGAGATTTTTTAAATAGCAAATGGTGGCAGTTGCCACAGACTTCTGTTTTCAGTACTTAACAAAACTGCAATGCAGTTGAGATGAATGGTAGCCAAAATTTATTGTCTCTTATATAGGAATAGAATCTGAGCTGAGTCTCTCTAAGTTGCCATCGACTTCTCAGGAAGACCCTTCCTTGAGTTCTTCTTACATATTTCAAAAGATATCCCAGGGGAAGCAGATGTGTCAGAAGTTAAAAGAACAGACTGATCAACTGAAGGCTAAAGTAATACTTTTAAAGCTTATTATGAAAAATAGAAGTAACCAAATTCAAATATAAGACATCAGGCCCTTAATGAAATATTGCATTTTTTTCACTGCAGGTACAAGAATTTTCCAAATGCATAGCACGGGATTCTCCCTATCATTTTCAACACAGAAGGCTGGTAATGAATTTTATCACATTTCAAAAATCTTTATTAGGGAATTTGACACGCAAAAATATGACATAAATTACTCTATAGCATCATATTTTCTCCACCCTGGTGGGGGTAGGAATGTTCTGGTAAGAAAAATTTTGCTGAAGATTGAGCTATCTTTGTCTTACAAGGAGTGAAAGAGAGTAGAGCTTTCTATTTCAACGTATATTTAGCCCCTTTTCCTTCTCAGGGGGATCTGTATGGCTGTTTTTCCTCAGCAGTCATCCCATAATAAATCGGAAACCATGGTAGGTTCAAGAAAAACAATATGTCAGCTATTGTAAAGGGCAAGCACAACCACATTTGATGGGCCTGGGGGACATAGGCTATAAAAATTGCCAGTATCTGCAAACTCAATATATAAAACTTAAAAAACCTAAAAGTCAATCTCACATGCTTTTCAGATCAAAATCTTTGGCTTTTACATCCTTGGTTTTTGTCACATTTCATCAAATCACTACTTTACACTGGAACCCATCAGTGTCAGGGTTGTACGAAGTAGAGGTGAAGCGTGGCAATGGGGCAAAAGCTGAGACCGCTAGAACCAGGGTTGTGTGAAATTGAAATTGTAGTTTTTAGGCCACTGGGCCAGCAGCGAGATGGGTGGTCAGATGTCCTGACACAAAGGACACGGGCAAAGGTCAGGACAGGCTGTGCTTCAGAAGCCAGACAGACAAAAAACTAGGAAGATTCAAACGCTAAGACACACAGTTCATTATTCTTTCATCATATGAATTAAATAACTCACATTCATTCAACAACATTTGTGGGGTACTCCCTATGACTCAGACTCTGCAACAGGCACCAGGAATTTGAAGACAAAGAAACAGTCCTTTTTTCAAGCGCATTATAGACTCCTGGGAACCACAGACCAGTAAATCCACAAGTAACACGCAGTATGGAAAGGTGACCTATGACTCCATGAGACGCTAACGGAGCACGGGAGAGGCTCACCCTGACCAGTGGGAGAGTGCCTTGGAAGGCTTCCCGGAAGCGATTTCTGGACGGGGCAGCGTAGGAAGAATATGGCGGAGTAGGGCAAAGGGGTGTTCCAGGAAAAGGAATCAGCAGCTGCAGTGGCACAGGGGCAAGACGGCGCTGAGAGTGTGAGGAGCCGTGTGGCAGTATAACTGACCAGATGCAGCTCACAGGGGAGGGAGGAGACTGGAGAGAGGGCCTTAGATGAGGACTACCATGAAAAGCCTTCATGCTATGCTAAGGAGCTTAGATTAATTTCATCTTGAGGTGACATGATGGGCAATACTGGAGGGTTGAAAGCTGAGAAACAGCAACCACCACGGGGGCAAGACAGTAGGAAAGAGGCTAGAAAATTATAATCCAGGTAACAAATTATGAAGCACTAAACCAAGGCTGGCAATAGGGATGAAGAGGGGAACAAATCTAAGAGTTTAAGGAAGCGGCGGCAGACTGAGCAGCGTAAATAGAGGGAGGGACAAGGCGTGGGTGCCTGCCAGATTTCGAGCTTGGCTAACCAAGGTCAGGAATAAAAGTGGAGGATCCGGTTCACAATGGGTGTGGGAGGCAGGCAGGAGGCCAGATGTCAAGTTCAGTTGGGACATTTTGAGGCACCCATAGGACATCCAATTGGAGGGGTCCAGTAGGCAATTAGAGCCACGGATCTGAACTTCAGAGGATGTGTTTGGGTCAGACACGTAAATTTGGGTACAGCTGTAGGTTGAAGCTGTGCAGTATAGAGGTTGCTCAGGCAAACAAGTGGAGTAAGCAGTGAAGAAATTCAAAGTAGAGTCACGGGAAACAGCAACCAGGGGCAGGTAAGAGATCGATGAGGAGAGACTGGAACGGTCAAGACAGACCTGGAAGGGGCAGAGCTACAAAAGCCGCGAGACAAGGGGTCTGAGAAGGGGGAGTGGGCCACACCATCCAGTCTTCAAAGAAGGAAGGAAACAAGATGTGCATTGGATTTGGCCACTGAGAGATCATGAGGGACCTCGGCAGCCCTGATTTCAGTGAAGAGGTGGAGTTACCAAAGCCAGATCGCAGGGGTTAAAGAGTGACTGACAGACGAGTAAAGTGAGTGAGTGAAAAGCCGCTCAGTCACGTCCAACTCTTTGCAACCGCATGGACTGTATTAGTCCTGAATTCTCCAGGCCAAATACCGGAATGGGTAGCCTTTCCCTTCTCCAGGGAATCTTCCCAACCCAGGGATCGAACCCAGGTCTCCCACATTGCAGGCGGATTCTTTACCAGCTGAGCCACCAGGGAACCCCAAGAATACTGGAGTGGGTAGACTATCCTTTCTCTAGCGGATCTTCCCAACCCAGGAATTGAACCAGGGTCTCCTGCATTGCAGGCAGATTCTTGACCAACTGAGCTCTCAAAGAAGCCTTCCTAAAACCCAGGCTTTCAGAAACCGGGAGAAGATAAATTTTAAAGGGCCAAGCAAAGCAGAGGAAAGTGGTTTGAGACACTAGCCTTCTGAGGCCTCGGTTCAGGAAGTTTCTTCCTATGTTAGAGGGAGTGTGGGGATGCATGTTGGGACCCAGAGAAGAGGAGAGGTGATCTCTGACAGTGTTAGCCTTGGTCTGAGATTTCCAGGCCCATTTGGTTCAGTGAAGGAAGGCCAGACAGGGCTAAAACTAAACTTCTCAGCATGACCAGCATATGTAGAAATCATCTGGATTTTGGAACAGACATCCTGGTTCTGTGTGTTGACTGTACAAGCTTAAACCTTTCACATACCTGCCCATCTCAGAGTCAAGTGAGTTAAATGAAGTATATTTATGGTAAGAAAACTATGTCCTAACTTCTTCTGAGGGTAGAACACAATTAAAATTCTGAGATTCCAAATTATAATTCATAATTGGCTTTCTTCACTTTTCTCTTTCCTTTGAACACCTCATTCCTTCTCATGGCTTTAACCACCCTTTCCATGCTTCTAATTCCCAAAGACTAGTCCTCACTTCTCCTCTATAGGGCCACATGCTGGTCCTGATTTTCCTTTGGATCTCCTGCTCTCACTGAACATTGTACTTTGTCCAACATTGACATCTTCATTCAAACTTGTTAGCCTTTTCAAATTCCTTGTTTTTGTCAGGGGGTTCACATTCTTCCTACCTCCCAAGCTAGGAATCTGAGTACTGTCTGTGAGATTTATAGTGCCAGTCAGGGTCCTGGCAAGAAAGAGATGACTTACTCCAATGGAGGAATTGAGGAGGGTTTAGGAAGGTATTATTTTATAATCAATTAAGGGACAGAAAGGATCTCCTGGAAGGAACAGTGGGGCAGAGGGACGGAGGAAGAACAGATAAAGGTGCATGAGGAGAGTAGCGGTAGCTACAGGAGTAGCTGACAAGCTCCTTGGCTTTTGGTAGAGACACAGCCAATCCGTGTTAATACAGGCAGGAGGAAATCAAGGAAATAAAGACCCTACCTCGTCCTTCTTCAACTCCTCTCTCCTGCAGTTGCCTTCCATTGACTGAAACCAACCAAAGCCAAGGGCACTGGAGCCTGTTGGTACACTCCATTGAAGGCCAGCCTCCTGGCTGAGGCACAGAGAAAGATGGAGGGTAGTTCTGGAGGAAAATGGAAAACATGCACCACTCTTGCCATTTTTATGCCCTTTGGCCAATATGCTTCTAAACTTGTTCATTTATTTTAGTAATAGTAAGAGTAATAATGAAGATGATAGTTACCATCTATTGAGTGTGTACCATGCTCCTGGTGCTAAGCAGTATCTCATTTAATTTTCACAATATGAGGTGAGGGCTAGTATGCTCTCAAATGTGAAAACTGAAGCTTAGAGTTCAAGGTGACTGAAATACAATTAGTAGGTAACAATCTGAACTTGAACTCTGGTGTTTCTGATTCTCTAACCCCATGATGCAGCATTTTTGCCTTTGGTAATATCTCTCCAATTCATCCTTTCCTTTCCATTTTCACTGATACTGCCTGGTCCAAGCCCTCTTGAGCATCCTTTAAGCTGAGTTAAGTCTCACTTCTTCCATTGAGCCATGGCAAAGTATTCTATTCCACAGTCTCTATTCCCAACTGGAATAAAATCTCTGAGACAAGAGACTGTGCCTGATACAACTTTTGTGTCTCTCACACTCTGGGCACAGGACTAAACATGGGCTCAGGGAATGCTTAGCGACTGGGGCTGCACAGCTGTAGCCTCTACACATCAAGACCCTGACCTGCACAGTTTAAATAGTCATCTGCATGAGCTACAGCTGGAGGACTTACTCAAAGCTCCTGGCTAAATTTCCTGATATTCCTGCTCCATCACATCCTCCAAGCCATTCAATCCCAGGTCCTTTAACTTCAATTTTTTTTATTGGATTATTAATTTATTATCATTGCTTTACAAAGTTGTGTTAGTTTCTGGAATACAACGAAATGAATCAGCTATATGTATACACATATCTCCTCCCTCTTGAAGTGATCAAACAGGAGATGGCAAGAGTGAACATCAACATTCTAGGAATCAGTGAACTAAAATGGACTGGAATGGGTGAATTTAATTTAGATGACCATTATATCTACTACTGTGGGCAGGAATCCCTTAGAAGAAACGGAGTAGCCATCATGGTTAACAGAGTCTGAAATGCTGTACTTGGATGCAATCTCAAAAACGACAAAATGATCTCTATTCGCTTCCAAAGCAAACTATTCAATATCACAGTAATCCAAGTCTATGCTCCGACCAGTAATGCTGAAGAAGCTGAAGTTGAACGATCCTATGAAGACCTACAAGACCTTCTAGAACTAACACCCAAAAAAGATGGCCTTTTCATTATAGGGGCCTGGCATGCAAAAGTAGGAAGTCAAGAAACCCCTGGAGTAATAGGCAAATTTGGCCTTGGAGTACAGAATGAAGCAGGGCAAAGGCTAATAGGGTTTTGCCAAGAGAATGCACTGGTCATAACAAAAACCCTCTTTCAACAACACAAGAGAAGACTCTACACATGGACATCACCAGATGATCAACACCAAAATCAGATTGATTATATTCTTTGCAGCCAAAGATAGAGAAGCTCTATACAGTCAGAAAAAACAAGACCAGGAGCTGACTGTGGCTCAGATCATGAACTCCTTATTGCCAAATTCAGACTTAAATTGAAGAAAGAAGGAAAAACCACTAGACCACTCAGATATGACTTAAATCAAATCCCTTACAATTTTACAGTGGGAGTGAGAAATAGATTTAAGGGACTAGATCTGATAGAGTGCCTGATGAACTATAGAAGAAGTTTGTGACATTGTACAGGAGACAGGGATCAAGACCATCCGCAAGAAAAAGAAATGCAAAAAGCAAAATGGCTGTCTGAGGAGGACTTACAAATAGCTGAGAAAAGAAGAGAAGTGAAAAGCAAAAAAGAAAGGGAAAGATATCATTTGAATGCAGAGTTCCAAAGAAAACCAAGGAGAGATAAGAAAGCTTTCCTCAGGGATTAGTGCAAAGAAATAGAGGAAAACAATAAAATGGGAAAGACTAGAGATCTCTTCAAGAAAATTAGAGATACCAAGGGAACATTTCATGCAAAGATGGGCTTAATAAAGGACAGAAATTGTATGGACCTAGCAGAAGCAGATGATATTAAGATGGCAAGAATACACAGAACTGTACAAAGAAAAGATCTTCATGACCCAGATAATCACGGTGGTATGATCACTCACATAGAGCCAGACAGCCTGGACTGTGAAATCAAATGGGCCTTAGGAAGCATCACTATGAACAAAGCTAGTGGAGGTGATGGAGTTCCAGTTGAGCTATTTCAAATCCTAAAAAATGATGCTATGAAAGTGCTGAACTCAATATGCCAGTAAATTTGGCCACAGGACTGGGAAAGGTCAATTTTCATTCCAATCCCCAAAATAGGCAATGCCAAAGAATGCTCAAACTACCACACAACTGCACTCATCTCACCCGCTAGTAAAGTAATGCTCAAAATTCTCTAAGCCAGGCTTCAAAAGTACATGAACCATGAACTTCCAGATGTTCAAGCTGGTTTTAGAAAAGGCAGAGGGACAAGAAATCAAATTGCCAACATCTGCTGGATCATGGAAAAAGCAAGAGAGTTCCAGAAAAACATCTATTTTTGTTTTATTGACTATGCCAAAGCCTTTGACTGTGTGGATTACAATAAACTGGAAAATTCTGAAAGAGATGGGAATACCAGACCACCTGACCTGCGTCTTGAGAAATCTGTATGCAGGTCAGGAAGCAACAGTTAGAACTGGACATGGAACAACAGACTGGTTCCAAATAGGAAAAGGAGTACGTCAAGACTATATTGTCACCTTGCTTATTTAAATTATATGCAGAGTACATCATGAGAAATGCTGGCTGGAAGAAGCACAAGCTGGAATCAAGATTGCCAGGAGAAATGTCAATAACCTCAGATACACAGATGACACTACCCTTATGGCAGAAAGCAAGGAACTAAAGAGCCTCTTGATGAAAGTGAAAGAGGAGAGTGAAAAAGTTGTCTTAAAGCTCAACATTCAGAAAACTAAGATCATGGCATCTGTCCCATCACTTCACGGCAGACAGATGGGAAAACAGTGGAAACAGTGGCTGACTAATTTATTTTGGGGTGCTCCAAAATCACTGCAGATGGCTTTGTAGGAATGAAATGAAAAGACTTACTTCTTGGAAGGAAAGTTATGACCAACGTAGACAGCATATTAAAAAGCGGAGACATTACTTTGCCAACAAAGGTCCATCTAGTCAAGGCTTTGGTTTTTCCAGTAGTCATGTATGGATGTGAGAGTTGGACTATAAAGAAAGCTGAGCATTGAAGAATTGATTCAATTGCATTTGAACTGTGATGTTCAAGAAGACTCAAAGAGATAAAACCAGTCCATCCTAAGGGAAATCAGTCCTGAATATTCACTGGAAGGATTGATGTTGAAGCTGAAACTCCAATACTTTGGCCACCTGATGTGAAGAACTGACTCAATTGAAAAGACCCTGGGAAATATTGAAGGCCGGAGAAGNACTCAAAGAGATAAAACCAGTCCATCCTAAGGGAAATCAGTCCTGAATATTCACTGGAAGGATTGATGTTGAAGCTGAAACTCCAATACTTTGGCCACCTGATGTGAAGAACTGACTCAATTGAAAAGACCCTGGGAAATATTGAAGGCCGGAGAAGAAGGGGACAACAGAGAATAAGATGGCTGGATGGCATCACCAACTCAGTGGACATGAGTCTGAGTAAACTTCTGGAGTTGGTGATGGACAGGGAGGCCCGGTGTAATACAGTCCATGGTGTCGCAGAGTCGGACATGACTGAGAAACTGAATGCACTGAACCTCCCTCTTCGACCTTCCTCCCACTTCCCCACCACATCGCATCCAACTAGCTCATCACAAAACACTGAGCTGAGCTCCCTGTGATATACAGGAGGTTCCCAGGAGCGATCTGTTTTACACACGCAGTTCACACGTCAATCCCAATCTCCCAGTTCATCCCTCTGTCGTATCCACGTCTTCATTCTCTACTTCTGTGTCTCTATTCCTGCCCTGCAAGTAGGTTCGTCTGCACCACTTTTCTAGATTCCACATACATGCATCAATATTTGTTTTTCTGACTTACTCCATTCTGCATGACAGATTCTAGGTCCATCCACTTCTCTGCAAATGACCCAAGTTATTCCTTTTTATGGTCGAGTAATATTCTATTGTTAATATGCATCATATCTTCTTTGTCTATTCGTTGGTTGATGGACATTTAGGTTGCTTCCATGTCCTGGCTGTTATAAACAGCGCTGCAGTGAACATTGGAGTGTGTGTGTCTTTTTGAATTCTGGTTTTCTCAGGATTTATGCCCAGCAATGGGGTTGCTGTGTCATATGGCAGCTCTAGCTTCAGTTTTTCAATGAACTGCCATACTATTCTCCATAGTGTCTGTGTCAATCTGCATTCCCACCAAGAGGGTTTCCTTTTCTCCACCCTTCTCAAGCATTTATGGCTTCTAAGTTCTATGTGGCTTCTGACATATTTTCTGGAGCTTCAATTTCCTCCTCTATAAAACTGGGATAATAAACCTGCTTTGTGACATTTACAACACTGATAGTGGATTAAATAAGATAATGAATGGAAAAGTGCTCTATATGCTAAAAATTATTCTGCAAATATGTAGGATTATTAACGTCCCATTAACAGAATTCAAAGGCCTCTGAGTGGGTGCTGAATGAAATCAGAAGTCACCATAAGTCTCAGCTGTGTGCTGTGGGGGTATTGTAAATGTTAAGATGGCTCTTGGGTTGTCTGTATTTTAGATGTCAGACTCTGAAACACAACAATTGCCAGGAGAAGGATGGTGGCTTCATTTTAACACTTCTGTAGGGTACACTCTCATTGTGTTTTGGAGAAAAAACTACTACTACACACATGAGCTTACACGTGAATGATTCCAGCCTGTCACTGCTACAGGTCCTGGAGAAACTGCAGGGACACCTCGAACTGCTGGAGCAGGAGTTTCTGGCTAACAAGGAGAAGCACCTGACATTGAAGGAGCAAGTCCCCAAGCACAAATGCCCAGCTGTCAAGGACTTTGATCCAGAAAGGTAGGGCAGGTTCACCTTTGTGGGGTGGAAGTGTCAGAGGTGAGCTCCTTCAGGAGGGATTCTGCTGGGGCTGCTGGCCTGGCGCTTGGAGGGCTACTGGTCTAGGGTCAGCAGAGACAGTGTCACCGTTGAACTGGTGACACCCCATGCAGCAAGCAGTGTGAAATTCCTGCTCCATGTGTGGTTCAGTAAGGGGAACCAACCCAGATAGAGTGTCCCAAATGAACAGTTGTCCCCTGGAGGAGACATTGCCACTGCCTTGCATTTTGCTGGATATGATGATAATTGGCCCCGAGACCCAGAAGAGCACAAGAAAACCGCAGACATGCTCATCTACTAAGCCCAGAGGACCCTCTCCTCCCCAGGTCCCCCCCGCCCTGCCCTCTCCTTTACCTCATTCCTGCCTTTATTTCCCCTGCCTAACTCTTTCCTTTCCCTCTTTTTCCCTATCCACAGACAGTACCCCAGGGATAGGAAGCAGGAAAGAATCACTGTTAGGTTGGTTAATGTTGGGGTGAGGGACCCACAAGTCCTGATAAAGGCAAAAGGTTAAAACCTGAAGTCAAATGATTCCTGAATTAATTCACATTAGAAACTTGAGCACACAAGCATACTGAGGATTCCGGCTGGCCATTTTGATGGCCCCATGCTCTGCTCTCTCCAATCCAAATAATTTAAAAAGATATATTCTAGGACTCAAGGCTAGGGTTGGTTCCATGTAATTTCCTGGTATGAATCTAAAGAACTCATTTAGTAGGCTTCATATTTGTAAATTCAGCTCTTTCTATTCATAGCATTTTAACACGAATTCATTCTTGATGCCAAAATATTTTAATGGCTTATATTTTGGCAGTAGTGTCCTGAGGTAATTTTCCCAAAGTACAATCTTACTTCTTCAAAATGAATGACATCTCTGTCTATGGTTATTTCAATACTGAGTAATTAGACAGCAAAGATGAGGTTTTAATATTGATTTTTATCTCCCCAAAGGCTTTTTTTCTCTTGGAAAAAAAGATCTCCACATGCTTTCACTATTTGTTTAAAAACTAATAGAGTGAAGATATTTATTTTCCAAGAAATCCCACTTGTTTTGGCAGTCATTTTAAAGACAGGCCTCTGTACACATTAAAAGCAAAATTATGCAAGGCCTTATTTATATCCTAGTTACACCCACACTGTGCCTGGCCCTGGTATAAATCAAAAGTGTTTCAACTGCAGTTATATCCCATATACAGGAAAAGCTTTCAACACTGGGGCAAGAAAAAGACTTGGCCTCTCCCAAAACTCCCCTCAGAGCAAGCCAAGCATGGTCAGCTTCTCTTGTTCTCAAACGGGCAAAAAGCAGAACCCAGTCCAACCTTAAAGGTCTTTCCATGTTGAGAACCTTCTGAATGATGGCTACAAAGGCCACTGTTAATGGCTTTCTGTAAGCAAAAGAATTCTGCAAATTAATGGACAAACTGCTTAAGTCAGCTATTGTGTGCTTATTCATTTCAATTCAGTTGCTCAGTCGTGTCTAACTCTTTGTGACCCATGAACCGCAGCACACCAGGCCTCCCTGTCCATCACCAACACCCAGAGTCCACCCAAACCCATGTCCATTGAGTCAGTGATGCCATTCAACCATCTCATCTTCTGTCGTCCCCTTCTCCTGCCCTCAATCTTTCCCAGCATCAGGGTCTTTTCAAATGAGTCAGCTCTTCACATCAGGTGGCCAAAGTATTGGAGTTTCAGCTTCAACATCAGTCCTTTCAATGAACCCCCAGGACTGATCTCTTTTAGGATGGACTGGTTTGATCTCCTTGCAGTTCAAGAGACTCTGAAGAGTCTTCTCAAACACCACAGTTCAAAAGCATCAATTCTTCATTGCTCAGCTTTCTTTATAGTCCAACTCACATCCATACATGACCACTGGAAAAACCACAGCCTTGACTAGACAGGTTTGTGACATTGTACAAGAAACAGGAATCAAGACCATCCCCTAGAAAAAGAAATGCAAAAAAGCAAAATGGCTGTCTGAGTAGGCCTTACAAATAGCTGTGAAAAGAAGGAAAGTGAAAAGCAAAGGAGAAAAGGAAAGATATACCCATTTGAATGCAGAGTTCCAAAGAAGAGCAAGGAGAGATAAGAAAGCCTTCCTGGGCAATCAATGCAAAGAAATAGAGGAAAACAATAGAATGGGAAAGACTAGAGAACTGTTCAAGAAAATTAGAGATACCAAGGGAGCATTTCATGCAAAGATGGGCTCAATAAAGGACAGAAATGGTAGTGCCCTACAGAAGCAAAAGATATTAAGAAGAGGTGGCAAGAATACACAGGAGAACTGTACAAAAAAGAGCTTCACGACCTAGATAATTATGATGGTGTGATCACTCACCTAGAGCCAGACATCCTGGAATGTGAAGTTAAGTTGGCCTTAGTTGTCCATCACTATGGACAAAGATAGTGAAGGTGATGGAATTCCAGTGGAGCTATTTCAAATCCTGAAAGATGATCCTGTGAAAGTGCTGCACTCAATTTGCCAGCAAATTTGGAAAACTCAGCAGTGGCCACAGGACTGGAAAAGGACAGTTTTCATTCCANGAAAAGACTCTGATGCTGGGAGGGATTGGGGGCAGGAGGAGAAGGGGACGACCGAGGATGAGATGGCTGGATGGCATCACTGACTTGATGGGCCTGAGTCTGAGTGAACTCCAGGAGTTGGTGATGGACAGGGAGGCCTGGCATGCTACGATTCATGGGGTTGCAAAGAATCAGACACAACTGAGCGACTGAACTGAACTGAACTGACACACACTATACACTGCCCTGAATCTGGAATGCTAAAAACACCCAATGCTGGTGAGCATTTAGTACAGTAGGACCTCTCCTTTATTGCTGGTGGCAATGCAAAATGCTGTAGCCACTTTGGAAGACAATTTGGTGGTTTCTTTCAAAACTAAACATACTCTTACCATATATCACCCTCCTTGGTACTTACACAAAGGAGATAAAAACTTGTGTCCAAAAACATGCACACAAATGTTTCAAGCAGCTATATTCAGAGCTGTCATAACTTGGAAGCAACCAAGATGTGCTTCAATGGATGGACTATACTAATAACTATGGTATATTCTGACAATGGGACATCATTTGTGCTAACAGGAAATGAGCTATCAAGTTAGCAAAGACATGGAGAAAACCTAAATGCTTAATACTGAGAAAAAAGCTGATCTGAAAAGGCTATATATTGCATGATTCCAATTACATCAAATTCTGGAAAAGGCAAGACTGTGGCAACAGTAAAAATATCAGTGGTTGCTGGCGGTTGGGATAGGTAGAAGTTTGAATAAGTGGAATACAAAGGATTTTCAGGGCAGTGAAAACACTCTACATGATATCATAAAGATGGATACATATTATACATTTGCTTAAACATATCGAATATACAACAGCAAGCGTGAATCCCAGTGTAAAACTACAGACTTTGGGTGATGATGATGTGTCAGTGCAGGTTCATCAGTTACAGCACAGGCACCACCTTGAGTGGATGTCAATAATGGTGAAGGCTACGCATGTGTAGAGGCAGAGAATATATGGGAAATCTCTGCATCTTCCTCTCAATTTTGCTGAGAAGCAAAAACTGCTCTCAAAAAAGGATTAACTGGGAAAATATTAACATATCTAAATAATTATTGCATTAAATAAAAATCAATATTAGGACTAACTACAAGTCAATAATAAATGAGAAAAGCACATATGAAAACCAATGTATTATAGCTAAAAGAAAAAACCCAATACTTTGAAGAAAATATACTTTTAAAATATATTTAATATAGGGGGGTGAAGTTCAAAATCAATAAGTACTCAAACCAGGAAAGCAGAAAAAGAACAATAAAATAAATTTCCAAAAGGAAGAGATTCATAAAAAGAAGCAATAAATACAATTTACAATAATTTGATCAATAACATAAAATAGTTTCTTTGAAAATATCTATAAAGTAGCCAATGGAAAGTTTGAGTGGAAAGCATAAATAACATTAAGAATGAGAAAGGAAAAATACCAGAAGAAAAATTTTAGATTGACTGGGATTGAACAACTTCCTACCAACACATTTTAAAATCTGGATGAAATAGACAAGTCTCTGGGAAAATATAAATTATTAAAATCTACTCAAAAAGAGGTAGGAAATCCCAAAAGACCAAAAACAAGAGGAAACTGGAAAAGACCTAGTTTGTTTCTAGAAACAAAAAAATCTGCCAAAGACATCTAATCCAAGTGGGGTTATGGGTGAGTTCAACAAAGACTTTAGGTAACTCTCCTGGAACATTAAAAAAGAAAAGAAAAATGTCCTAACTCATTCTATACCTAAACATGATCTTTCTATTCCTGGCCTACGATCCATTCTGAGTTGATTTTTATGAAGAGTATAAGGTCTGTATCTAGATTGATTTTTTTGTAATGAATGTCCAATTGTTCCAGCACCATTTGTTGAAAAGATTATCTTTGCTCAATTCTATTGACTTTGCTCCTTTGCCAAATATCAGTTGACTAATTATATGTGGGTCTGTTTATGGGCTTTCTGTTCTGTCGATCTGTTTGTCTTGTGCTTCATCACTACTACACTGCCTTATTTCTACAACTTTATAGTAAGTCTTGTGGTTGAGTCCTGTCAGTCCTCCAACTTTGTTCTTATCTTTCTGTATTGTGTTGACTGTTTCAGGTCTTTTGTCTCTACATATAAAGTTTAGAGTAAGTTTGTCAATAGCCACAAAAGAAATTGCCAGAATTTGTTTTAACTAGGATTGGTTAAGACCAAGTTGGGAAGAACAGACATCTTGATACTATCAAGTCTTTCAGTCCACGACTGTATAACATCTCTCCATTTATTTGCTTTGTGATTTCACCCAGAGTATTGTAGTTTTCTCCATAATGATCTTGTGCACATTTTGTTAGATATATACCTAAGTTTTGAGTTGGACAAAAAGTACCTTCAGGGTTTTCTGTAAGATAATATGAAAAATCCAAATGAACTTTCTGGCCAATCCACATTTAATTTTTTGGATCTTAATGCAAATGATACTATGTTTTTAATTTCAAAATTCCACTTGTTTGTCAAATATATTTAGGAAAGTGATTGACTTTCATATATTAACCTTACACCCTGCAACTTCGCTGTAATTGCTTACTAGTTTCAAAGGTTTTTGGTAGATTCTCTTGAATTTTCTACCCAACAATGTCATCTATGGACAATTTTATCTCTTCCTTTCCCATGTGTTTACTCTTTCCCTCCCCTTCCTTGTCTTACTGTTGTTAGGTAGGACTTCCAGCACAGTGATGAATAGGAGTGGTAAGAAGGAACACCTTCGCATTGTTCTGACAGCTGTGATATAATTTTTAAAGTTTTGGAATTTATTGATACTTTTTTGGGGGGTAATAGATAAAATTTAATAATTTTAATGAATTTGCGGAAAATTAATTCTTTGGGGGCAAAATATATATCCTTATGTATGTATGTACATGTGGAGTCTCCTGCTTTGGAGGCAGACTTTTTTTTTACCATCTGAGCCATCAGGGAAGCCCTAAAGTATACATATATACACATATACCATATGTACATACACCTATGGATCGAGCTTATTAAATTATTCAGATCTCTCATGTTATTCTTTTCAAGTGATATAAATCATTTTTTTCCCAGAATTATAGCTCCTAGAACTAACTGTAAGGGGCCTCAAAATAATCAGATCCACATAAGTAGCGTATTATCTCATAGTTGAGACACAGAAAGATTAAATAATTTACCCAAAGATACACAGCTAATGAATAACAAAATAAGAATTAGAAATATACAACATAATTAACACTTCTGTATGTTATATATGAAAGTTGAGAGTAAGTCCTAAGAGTTCTCATCACACACAAAATATTTTTTTATTTCTTTAATATTATGTCTGTATGAGATGATGGATGTTCACTAAACTTGTGATCATTATTTCTTGATGAAAGTCAAATCTTGATGCTGTACACCTTAAATTTATCCAGTCCTATATGTCAATTATATCTCAGTAAAACTGGAGGAAAATAAAGAGAACAAGAGTCCAGGCCTTTGAAGTGAAACTATAAACAGGATGTCTGTCAGGGTCCATCATCCTTCCTCTCTGAAGACAGGCCACATGAAAAATGTAAATCAGTGCTATATTCAAGAACTGTTGTTACTAGTAAGAATATGGACTGCATACCCAATAAGATGCCTGTTTGTTTATATTTACCTAGAAAAGTAGAAGGTGAAATCTTCAAGTTGGAGATGCTACTTAAAGATTTTAAAGAGAAAATTCATAAAAGCAAATGTACTTCAGCGGTCTCTCTTCCCATGAATTCTCCAATCAACCTGGATGACTTGTCATTCACATCCTCTCCACCCTTAAATGAGGTAATACAGCAACCTACAGCTTAATTTCATGCCAGGAAAAATGGTTTTTATGTATTTATAGACTCCTAATTCGGAATCACTGAATTCTATCTTAACATTTCATGAAAATTTAACTTTCCAAAGGCCTGTGAATCATTATTTAAAGTAGAACCAGATTTTAAAAATTAGAAACTATTTCAAGTGTTGGTTTTTTAAAATTTTTTATTGGTTTAGGATGTAACAATGCAGCTTAAACAGATGAACTGCTGAAGAACTATTTCTTCTGGATGAATAACAACATTTTTGTAGATTCTGTGTGCCTGGAAGAAATCATTTTTATTCTTAATAGCTTTGTACTCTCCCTGCTACATAATAGCACACTCACTGAAAGAACTATTTCCCATGAGTCCACTTCTACATTTTCTTCCTCTCAAGTTAAATTCTTCTGGATTGTCTATGTATGCGAGATCATGAATTCAAATTGATCACCACAGTCTCTCCATTCTTTTCGTAACCTCAAATATCAGACCATTTCAGACCAAATTAAAATTCCAACAAATGGAATCATCTGAGTGATTGTGGATGTCACTCAAACCTGAATAGATTTTAGTCATAGTTAAGGACAGGATGTTGTTCAGTTCAGTTCAGTTACTTAGTCGTGTCTGACTCTGTGACCCCATGGACTGTAGCACACCAGGTTTCCCCACCCATCACCAACCCTCGGAGCTTGCTCAGACTCATGTCCATCATGTTGGTGATGCCATCCAACCATTTCATCCTCTGTCATCCCCTTCTCCTCCTGTCCTCAATTTTTCCCAGCTTCAGTGTTTTTTCAAATGAGTCAGTTCTTCACATCAGGTGGACAAAGTATTGAAGCTTCAGCATCAGTCCTTTCAATGAATATTCGGGACTGATTTCCTTTAGGATGGAGGTTGGGATCTCCTTGCAGTCCAAGGGACTCTCAAGAGTTTTCTCCAACACCACAGTTCAAAAGCCAATTCTTCGATGCTCAGCTTTCTTCACNACATCAGGTGGACAAAGTATTGAAGCTTCAGCATCAGTCCTTTCAATGAATATTCGGGACTGATTTCCTTTAGGATGGAGGTTGGGATCTCCTTGCAGTCCAAGGGACTCTCAAGAGTTTTCTCCAACACCACAGTTCAAAAGCCAATTCTTCGATGCTCAGCTTTCTTCACAGTCCAACTCTCATATCCACACATGACTACTGGAAAAACCATAGCTTTGACTAGACGGACCTTTGTTGGCAAAGTAATGTCTCTGTTTTTTATTATGCTGTCTAGGTTGACCATGGCCTTTCTTCCAAGGAGCAAGCGTCTTTTAATTTCATGGCTGCAGTCACCATCTGCAGTGACTTTGGAACCCAAAAAAGTAAAGTCTCTTCCCACAATGTTTCCCCATCTATTTGCCATGAAGTGATGGGACAAGATGCCATGATCTTAGTTTTGTAAATGTTGAGCTTAAGCCAACGTTTTCACTCTCCTCTTTCACCTTAATCAAGAGGCTCTTTAGTTCTTCTTTGCTTTCTGCCATAGGGTGGTGTCATCTACATATTTGAGGTTATTGATATTTCTCCTTGCAATCTTGATTCCAGCTTGTGTTTCATCCAGCCCAGTATTTCATATGATGTATTCTGCATAGAAGTTAAATAAGCAGGGTGACAGTATACAGCCTTCACATCCTCTTTTCCTGATTTGGAACCAGTCTGTTGTTCCATGTCCATTTCTAACTGCTGCTTCTTGACCTGCATACAGAATTCTCAGGAGGGAGGTCAGGTAGTCTGGTATTCCCATCTTTTTCAGAATTTGCCACAGTTTGTTGTGATTCACACAGTCAAAGGCTTTGGTGTAGTCAATAAAGCAGATGTTTTTCTGGAACTCTCTTGCTTTTTTGGTGAGTCAACGGATGTTGGCAGTTTGAGCTCTGGTTCCTCTGCCTTTTCTGAATCCAGCTTGAACATCTGAAAGTTCACGGTTCACATACCCTTGCAGCCTGGCTTGGGGAATTTTGAGCATTAATTTGCTAGCATGTGAGATAAGCACAATTGTGCGGTAGTTTGAGTATTCTTTGGCATTACCTTTCTTTGGGATTGGAATGAAAATTGACCTTTTTCAGTCCTGTGGCCACTGCCAAGTTTTCCAAATTTGATGGCATATTGGTGCAACACTTTCACAGCATCAGCAGCAGCGTCTGGAATTCCATCACCTCCAGTAGCTTTGTTTGTAGAGATGCTTTCTAAGGTCCACTTGACTTCACACTCCAGGATGACTGGTTCTAAGTGAGTGATCACCCCATGGTGGCTTTCTGGGCCATTAAGATCTTTTTTGTACAGTTCTTCTGTATATTCTTGCCACCTCTTAATATCTTCTTCTTCTGTTAAGTCCATATCATTTCTGTTCTTTATTGTGTCCATCTTTGCATGAAATGTTCCCTTGGTATCTAATTTCCTTGAATAGATCTCTAGTCTTTCCCAGTCTATTGTTTTCCTCCGTTTCTTTGCATTGATCACTTAGAAAGTCTTTCTCATCTCTCCGTTATTCTTTGGAACTCTGCATTCAAATGGGTATATCTTTCCTTTTCTCCTTTGCCTTTAGCTTCTCTTCTTTTCAAAGCTATTTGTAAGGCCTCCTCTGACAACCATTTTGCCTTTTTGCATTTCTTTTTCTTGGGGATGGTCTTGATCACTTCCTCTTGTACAATGTCACAAACCTCCGTCCATAGTTCTTCAGGCACTCTGTTTATCAGATCTAATCCCTTGAATCTGTTTGTCAAATCCCTTACAAATAATTATAAGGGATTTGATTTAGGTCATACCTGAATGGTCTAGTGGGTTTCCCTACTTTCTTCAATTTAAGTCTGAATTTTACAATATGGAGTTCATGATCTGAGCCAGTCAGCTCCTGGTCTTGTTTTTGCCGACTGTTATAGAGCTTCTCCACTTTTGGCTATAGAGAATATAATCAATCTGATTTCGATATTGATCATTTGGTGATGTCCACGTGTAGAGCCTTCTCTTGTTGGAAGAGGGTGTTTGCTCTGGCCAGTGTGTTCTCTTGGCAAAACTCTGTTAGCCTTTGCCCTACTTCATTTTGTACTCCAAGGCCAAATTTGTCTGTTACTCCAGGTATCTCTTGACTTCCTACTTTTGCATTCCAGACAGGATGTTGAAGATTATACAAATGTTGGCCCTTCCAAACAAGTTAGGTTTGCCTCCTCAGAACACTTACCCACCTGGCAAAATCCCATTCATTCAAGCTTCATCTTCAGAGTTAGGCCATTTATATGACCCAGCCCTGATGCATAACCACCCGCCCCAAGGCAGAATGTTTTGCCCAGCCTCTGTGTCCCCATACAACTGTGTCTCATTTGTCTTGCACCTTTGCACCCGTCTTTGCAGCCCAAACATCTAATTGAATGCTCAATATGGAATGCATACTCAGTATAGTAAACTCTGAGCCAGGGTGGTTTTAGCAAATGATCTCAAAGGGTCACAGCTGGTTCTCTCTCTTGTCCTAAGCCAAAGTTAGCTTCAGCGTGGTGTGAACGAGCCTCGTGAGGCAGCCCAGCCGGTCAGCACTCCATGAGGTCTGGGTTTGCTCTTAACTGGTCCTAAGTTTATAACAACTGTTGCAAGATGATGAGGACTCTATAACTTTGTGATAAATAGCCCTGAAAAAGAGTCTACTGCTAGTATTACCCATTCATTTAGCATATTTATTGCTTAATGTTAGGCACTTTTCTAAGTATTGGGGATACAATATAAATAAGACAGACAAATCACCTACTGTCAAGATGCTTACATTTCTGTGAGGGACACATACAATGAACAGATAAAATTAACATGGAACTGCAGAATGTTAAAAGTGCTATGCAGGTGCCAGTAATAATGCATTTTTATGACTCTGAAGTCAGACTGTCTAGGTTCAAATCCAGGCTCTGTCACTGATCAGTTTTGTGACCTTAATAAAGTTACGTAACCTCTCTGAGCCTGTTTCCTCCTGTGTAAAGTGAGGCTAATAATACCTGTCTAAGCTTCCAACTCCTCTTCAGCAAAAAGACTTTGCAAACTGTAAAGGTGTGAACCAGCAGAACTATTATGTTTTCTATAATTTTGTCATTATCATTTTAGATCCAGGGGTTTTTAATCCCAGTATTTCTAGTGTGTTTATAATGAAATATATCAAAGTTGGTCCCAAGACTAGCAGCATTGGCTTCACCTGGCAGCTTTTAGAAATTTTAATGATATAATGAGGATATTTAAGTGAGTTAATATATATACTTACAACAGGATGTGGCTCACAGTAACTATATTACCTGGGGGTAGCTACCTTGGTCATGATGGGATTTGACCAAAAGTAACTCACTGGGGGAGGTTAGGGTCAGAGGCGAGATGTGAATTGAGTACTGGGGGATGAGAAGGAGGCAGCTAGGTGAGGAGTCTGGAGAAAGACTCCAGGAGGAGATGACAGTGCCTTAAGGACACAGAACTGATTTGAGTCCATTCCTATGGGACTGCAGCCCTAAGGGCAAGTCCTCTTGTGGCTCCCCAGTTACTCAAGGACCACTCCAGCCATTCTGCAGGGTTCCCAGGCCCATGTGCGTGAGAGGGGACAGGACGCCCCCCCCTACATGGCCACAGGAGGCCTCCTCTTCTGAGGAGCTGGCCCCGCAGCCCTAGCAAAGAGTGCAGCAATGGGCTCCTCCTGAGGGTTCAGGAGGGAGAAGTGGACCGTGGGTTCCATGGGAGCCTGGCTGCCCGGGTTAGGGGAACCCTCTGCACAAAGGTGTCTGGGGGAGGGAGGGTGAGAAAAAGGCAAGTGGTCGCTTGATGTCCTCACCACACTCTACCTCAGGCTACTCCTTCCCACCATCCCCGGAGTACTGAAATTAAAATCTCAAAGACTTCACCAGACTAAACAAAAGCCGAATAATCCCCCAAAGTGGGGGTCAAGAACTGACTCTAAAATTCAGACTACTTTAAAACAACAACAACAAAACAGACTAACCAGAGCAAATGGCCATGAGGTTGTCTTCTGCTCCAGATCCCTGTCCTGGCTCCATTCAGCTCATTGCCTTGGCATTTTTACCCACCCAGTATGGCTGCCTGTGACTCTGAAATTAGCATAATTAAGATCACTTAGCTCTCATTCCGGAGAAGGCAATGGCAGCCCACTCCAGTACTCTTGTCTGGAAAATGCTATGGATGGAGGAGCCCGGTAGGCTGCAGTCCATGGGGTCGCAAAGAGTCGGATACGACTGAGAGACTTCACTTTGACTTTTCATTTTCATGCATTGGGAAAGGAAATGGCAACCCACTCCAGTGTTCTTGCCTGGAGAATTCCAGGGATGGGGGAGCCTGGTGGGCTGCCATCCATGGGGTCGCAGAGAGTCGGACACGACTGAAGTGACTTAGCAGCAGCAGCAGCAGCTCTCGTTCTAATGAGTGTCCCGGATGTTGTGCTGGTGAGAGCTGCCCACATGGCTAACCCTGCCCACTCTCTGAGCATGCAGGAGAAAACTTCCTGAGGCACCTGTTCTAGAGCAGGGCTTGTCTCCAACTGCAGCGTGTTGAGGGCTCACCTGCGGGTCTTACTGCAATGCTGGCTTTGATTCAGTAGGTCTGGGGTGAGCCTATAATTCTGTGTTTCTAACAAGCTCCCAGCTGATGCCAATGCTGTTGGTTTGGGGACCACATTTTGAGATAATTCCATTATAAAGGAATTGGAAATACTGGGATTAAAAAACCCTGGGCCTAAAATAATAATGACAAAGTTATAATAAGCTGTAGACAATAATAATTCTGCTGGTTCAGAACTTTGCTGCTTGCAAAGACTTCTTGAAGAAAAAAGTTGAAAGCTTACAAAGGTGAAGAGAATTGTCCAGCACAAATGATGGGGGACACTGGATCCCAGGTCTCCCAATTCGGGTAGAGGACACCCCTCTACATTCTTCTAATATAGTGAAAGTGAAAGTATTAGTCTCTCAGTTGTGTCTGACTCTTTGAGACTCCATGGACTGTAGCCCACCAGGCTCCTCTGTCCACGGATTCTCCAGGCAAGAATACTGGAGTGGGTTGCCATGCTCTCCTCCAGGAGATCTTCCCAACCCAGGATCAAATCCAGGTCTCCTGCACTGCAGGCAGACCTCTACCGTCTGAGTTACTAGGGAAATGTGAAGTGCAAGGGTGCCCCCTGTAAGCCTATGAGTGATAGAAGAAAACACAGAGGGAGAGTGAAGGAAAAAAAAAACCAACCTCATTACTTTTAAAATTATAACTACAGGTTCATAGCAAAAAAAAAAAAAATCAGAAAACAGAGAAAAATATCAAAAGGAACATTTCTCTGGGAGAAAAACTATTGCCAATGATTTGCCAACGTTTTAGACTATATCTATCTGGTCTTTTTTCTCTGATACACATGCTTTTTGCAAAAGTGGAGTCATATATGTATTGTTTTAGAATATACTTTTTTCATTTAACATTATATTGGGGGCCTCTCAACTGTTATTGAATAAACCTACAGCTGCATTTTTAAGCACTGCTTTGTATTTCATTGTATGGGTAGACCCTGACTTATTAAACCAACCTCTTATTGATGGACATTCAATTGTTTCCGGTTCTTTGATAGGATAAACACTGCTTCAGTAAAATCATTTAACATGGAAACATTTGACCAAAGTTGATTAGTTCCTTTGGATGAAAATCTAGGATTGCAGATGATGGTTCAAAAGGTACACAGCGAAAATTTGATAAACTGGCCTTCAGCAAAGTGGTGGCCACGGCAGTGCCTGGGAATGAAGGTGCCTTCAGCCTGAGCCAAACCAAGGCATCTGTTTTTTCTTTCCAACCTTCGCTAAAGTGATAAGTGAAAACTGATATTCTGCTAATCTGTATTTCTTTGTTTGTAAAATTTACCCATTTTTGTATGTTTCTTGGCCATTTCTACCACCTCTTTGGCAGCATCAACATTTCGACTAATGTTCGCAAAACCATAGTCAATATTTGTAAAAAAGGTGGACAACCTAGAAAAGAGCAAACACTAAGCGCAAACAGTGCTCACTATTGAGATCTTTATCATACAAAGTGCTCTGACACAGGTACAAAGAGCCATAGATGTGTGGTTAATGACACAAGGATATGGGAAGGGCTCAGATGCCAGCTAGGTCACTCACTCGGTGTGACCCTGACAAACAGCTTAAACTCTCTGAGTCTCAGATTATTCATCACTAAAATGGGGACAACCTGCCAGGATAGTGGGAAGGGATAAAGGAGACGATATGAGAGGCACCTGGCACAAAGAACGATCAACACATATTTTTGCCAATAAGAAAACACTGAAACCCTCCAAAAAAATTGATGGATAAAAAAATAACTAAAAGTCACAAGTAGGGAATACGACCAATAAATAAACATAGGGGGAAACACTTATCTCCTTTAACAACAGACGAAATGTTAATAACACAAGGAGCCACCCCTACTTTTTAAATGAAGAAGAACATTTTCAAGAGAGAATTCCTGATGCAGAGGAAGGTGTGGCCAAGCAAGCTGCCCATGTTGTCGGCAGCATGCAGTTCGTGCAGCTTTGGTGGAAAGCAATCAGGCCACATGCATCATCACACAAACACGTTCGCAGCCTTTGACCCAGACACTTCCTAAGGAAGTAATTCAAAATATGGAAAAAGCTATCTGTACAATGATGCTTCTTTCTCATCATTGTTTGTAATGGTGAGGAAAGTGTTTATTTTTTTGTTTACATAAAGGGTAAAACCATAGCAAGGGTGGTGTCAGCCCTTTCATTTCCATAGTGTGATTTTTGGGTGTGTGTTAAACGGGGACATATAAACAATAAATTAGGCCTCTCAGTTCAGTTCAGTTGCTCAGTCGTGTCCGACTCTTTGCAACCTCATGAATCGCAGCACGCCAGGTCTCCCTGTCCATCACCAACTCCTGGAGTTCATTCAGACTCACGCCCATCGAGTCAGTGATGCCATCCAGCCATCTCATCCTCTGTCATCCCCTTCTCCTCCTGCCCCCAATCCCTCCCAGCATCAGAGTCTTTTCCAATGAGTCGATTCTTCGCATGAGGTGGCCAGAGTACTGGAGTTTCAGCTTTAGCATCATTCCTTCCAAAGAAATCCCAGGGCTGATCTCCTTGCAGTCCAAGGGATTCGCAAGAGTCTTCTCCAGCACCACAGTTCAAAAGCATCAATTCTTCAGCGCTCAGCTTTCTTCTCTAGACAGTCTCTAAACCTTGTTTTAATTCGCAATTGAATACAGTGCTTGGAAAGGCTTTTAGATTTTGCTGAACAGTGATCAGATTTAAATCAGTGAAGGATTTAAAAACCATCGTCAGTCTCGTCATCCTCTAGTGGAGTTTGGGGTAACTCGAAACCAAAGGAAAAAAACAAGACGGGGTAGGGGGCGAGTGTTCTGTCATCTGTAAACTAGACTTTTAAATGGAGAAGGAAGGAAGTCAAGGCCAGGTGGAATCTTCCTTTCTGTAAGCCCTAGGCCATTACAGCACAGAAACCCCGCCCCCACCTCCCCCCACTCTCGCCCAAGCCAGAAAGCAGAGCGAAGGCGTCCTGAGGTGGTGAGCCTGGCGGGGTCCGCACGCGTGCTGGGCTGTGCCCAAGCAGCTGAGGGGTAAGTCAAATCCTTGGTCGTCTCCACATCTGTGTGTGTTTTGTGGCGCAGGAGGAGCCCAGCACCGCCTCGGGGAGGCAGGACCGTGCAGAGACGACCAGTGCAAGCTGTGCCTTCTGCCTCCGCATACTTCAGTGGTGAGGATTCCCGGCTGCTAAATTCCCAGGGTGGGTGGGAGCCTGTCCTGGGATAATAACTCCAGCGAGGGTGGGCATCAACTCGCTGAATGACCAGCAGCCACGAGCCAAGTTACAGAATCACAGAATTACAGAATGAGTTACAGAATCTCTCTCAACTGACAAATCCCTTTAGCAGAGGCCCTCAGCTGGGGAGAGCTTCAGACTTACCGGGCACGCTCAGATGCACCAGTCGTGGCCGATTCTTTGTGACCCCATGGACTGTAGCCTGCCAGGCTCCTCTGTCCAGCGGATTCTCCAGGCAAGAATACTGCAGTGGGTAGCCATTTACTTCTCCAGAGAATCTTCCCGATCCAGGGATCGAACCGCCATCTCTTGCATTGGCGGGCGGATTCTTTACCACTTCATCACCTGGGAAGCCCTCAGCCTTACCAGGGGACTTGAAAATCATGCACATGCCTCAGCCCCTGCCTACTGTATTAGCCTCCCCCGGGGGTGCAGCCCTTGTGGGAATATTTCTTCTAAATTTCCCCTGACTCTGATAGGCCCCTTGGTTAAGAATCACAACTACAGCATATGGAGGGTGGTTTGGCCTGAAGGCTCCCTTTTAACCTTGCCCACCTGGGAGATTATTATACACCACTGTATACTAGCTCCCACGCTCACTACTCTCCCCTCACAATGACTGAAAAAATCTTCCCTATTGGGTCTCACCTCTGTCCGCCAATCCCACCAGAAAAAGGCCTAATCCCACATCTCAGGGTTTACTTCTTCCCCCTCCCTCAGCAAGAAATCATCCAGGTGACAAGCTGTAAACTGGGTAAAAAAGTGTAGATGTGAAATCCTAGGGAGAAACCCTTTATGGGTTTGAAACACCCTTAGGTCAACTGTCAGTCCACATGGATTCAGAATCATTTATTTGAAGCTTCTATCAATCGTGCCTCCCCCAAGCTCCCGAGGTGCAGTGGACTGAAAAAGCTTGACTAACTGACCTTAGAAAGGTTGAAAGTCAAGGAGGGAGGGCCAGTTTAGCTACCACAATTATATGTATGTAATGTACGCTAATAAAGGCAGATGACAAGGTCTGAAAGACTGCAGTTTCCTGTTAGAAAGCATTCCAGCATGGGAATAGGTACTTGTCATCAGGGTTCTATTCGGTTTCCACCCCCTAAAAAATTGCCATGTGTCATCTGGTGTGGACCATCACTCTAATAAACCATCAGCTTTGACTCTCAGGGATAGAAGGCCATTGAGTAATGCCAACTCCCTTAGTCAGCCCAGGCTCACTATTTTTATTTATTGAATTAAAATTTAGGTTTTGAGGGTTTTTTTTTTTTTAGGTTTTAGTAAATATAATAAAGGGGTTTCCTGGTGGCTCAGAGGTAAAGAATCCACCTGCCAATGCAGGAGATGCAGGTTTGATTCCTGGGTTGAGAAAACCTCCTGGAGGAGGAAGTGGCAACCCACTCCAGTATTATTGCCTGGGGAATCCCATGGACAGAGGAGGCTGGTGGACTACAGTCTGTGGAGTCACAAAGAGTCGGACTGTTCTGCTGCTGCTGCTAAGTCGCGTCAGTCATGTCTGACTCTGTGCGACCCCATAGACGACAGCCCACCAGGCTCCCCCGTCCCTGGGATTCTCCAGGCAAGAACCCTGGAGTGGGTTGCCATTTCCTTCTCCAATGCGTGAAAGTGAAGTCGCTCAGTCATGTCCAACTCTTTGCGACCTCATGGACTGCAGCCTACTAGGCTCCTCCGTCCATGGGATTTCCCAGGCAAGAGTAGTGGAGTGGGGTGCCATTGCCTTCTCCAAAGAGTCACATGACCTAGCAACTAAACAACAGTAATAAATATAATAAAAAATATTCTGACATTTAAAAAACATTCTGATTAAGCATTCAAGATACTAGATATTTCTCTACCAAATTTATAGTCTAGACCTCACAGGACCACTTAAGTACCAATTCAGGGACCAATGTTCCAGACTACATTTCCTCTTTTATAACAAACAAGTTAGAAGGTAAAACACAACCAAGCGTAAAATCAGATCTAACAGTAAATCTATTGCTAGCAATAGGCATGATTTATCATTTGAAATCTTGGTAAACTACATCATTCTTGAGGAATTAATTGAACAGAAGACTGTATAGACTCTTTACTCTTAGAAGATTAGAGTTCTCTCAGATGGGATGTATTATTTATTTAGCCTACTGATGCACGTATTGTTTGAAGGATATTTATATATGTGCAGATAAATAACAATTATGCTACATGTAAAATGTTTATCCCTTTATGTCTGATGCAGGATTTTGGATTTACATGTCAGCTACTTTGTCTTGCTGAAAAACTGTCTTCTCAAGTAGAGCTTCCCTTAGCTGTTTGGCAAGAAGATTTTAGTGCACAAAGAAGTTTCAAAGAGGCAGAAAAAAAAAAGTTGTGTATTAGACTGAGCTCACTTGAGTGCAATCCAACTTTTCCACTTTGGAGAGCAGATGTTCACATGCCCCAGAGGAGGAGGGTGGAGACAGAAAATAAGGTGTGAGAAAATATGTGACTCGGGAGGGGAGCATGTTTTTCCAAGAAGCAGGAAAGTGCCTGGCTTCTCAGCCCCTAGCCTCGCAGACTCCAAGCAGGGTTGGAGTCCACCGGCAGCAGGCCCAGGCACAGTTGGATGAGCCTGCATTTGCAAGCAAGGCCTGAGGCTCAAACCCCATTTCCGGGAATCAGTCTCATTCCTGACTCACTGGCTATGTCCAGGATATCTTGGGCATGGTGCCCTCCACACTAAGAATGGGCAACGTTCCCTAGGGGCTTATTACAGTACCCTAGGGGCTGAGCTAGAACTTTCTTAATAATTTTTATCAACTAAAATCCCTTTTAAGGAGTTAGAGTTTCTGTGAAGAAGAGAGACTGGAGCTACAGATGGCTGGGGGAAGTGTCCCAGTATGACTACCATAGGGCATCTTTCTGATGCCCCCTGGTGGCCTTGCATCGTTAAAATGAACACCACATGGTCTCGACAAAGCATCACTATGAACAAAGCTACTGGAGGTGATGGAATTCCAGCTGAGCTATTTCAAATCCTAAAAGATGATGCTGTTAAAGTGCTGCATTCAACATGCCAGCAAATTTGGAAAACTTGGCAGTGGCCACAGGACTGTAAAAGGTCAGTTTTCATTCCAATCCCAAAGAAAGGCAATGCCAAAGAATGCTCAAATCACCACACTATTGCACTCATTTCAAATGCTAACAAGGTTAATGCTCAAAATCCTTCAAGCTAGGTTTCAACAGTATGTGAACTAAGAACTTCCAGATGTACAGCTAGATATAGAAAAGGCAGAGGAACCAGAGATCAAATTGCCAACTTTCGCTGGATCATAGAAAAAGCAAGAGAATTCCAGAAAAATATCTGCTTCACTGACTACGCTAAAACCTTTGTGTGGATCACAACAAACTGGAAAATTCTTAAAGAGATGGAAATACCAGACCTGTCTCACCTGCCTCCTGAGAAATCTACATGCAGGTCAAGAAGCAACAGTTAGAACTGTTGGACCTGGAACAATGGACTGGTTCCAAATTGGGAAACGAATACGTCAAGGCTGTATATTGTCACCCTGCTTATTTAACTTCTATGCAGAGTACATCATGAGAAATGACGGGCTAGATGAAGCACAAGCTGGAATCAAGATTGCTAGGAGAAATATCAATAACCTCAGATATGCAGATGACACCACCCTTATGGCAGAAAGTGAAGAGGAATTAAAGAGCCTTTTGATGAAAGTGAAAGAGGAGAGTGAAAAAGCTGGCTTAAAACTCAACATTCAGAAAACTAAGATCATGGCATGTGGTCCCATCACTTCATGGCAAATAGATGGGGGAACAATGGAAACAGTGACAGACTTTATTTTCTTGGGCTCTAAAATCACTGCGGATGGTGACCACAGCCATGAAATTAAAAGGCGCTTGCTCCTTGGAAGAAACGCTATGACCAACCTAGACAACATATTAAAAAAGCAGACACATTACTTTGCCAACAAAGATCCATCTTGTCAAAGCTGTGGTGTATCCAGTAGTCATATATGGATGTGAGAGTAGACTGAGCACCAAAGGTTGAGCGCCGAAGAATTCATGCTTTTGAATTGTGTTGGAGAAGATTCTTGAGAGTCCCTTGGACTGCAAAGAGATCAAACCAGTCAGTCCCAAAGGAAATCAATCCTAAATATTCATTGGAAGGACTGATTCTGAAGCTAAAGCTCCAATACTTTGGTCACCTGATAGGAAGAGCTAACTCATTGGAAAAGACCCTGATGCTGGGAGAGACTGAGGGCAGGAGGAGAAGGGGATGACAGAGGATGAGATGATTGGATGGCATCACTGACTCAATGGACATGAGTTTGAGCAAGCTCCAGGAGATGGTGAAAGACTGGGAAACCTGGCGTGCTGGCATGCTGCAGGCCATGGGGTCACAAAGAGTTGGACATAACCAAGTGACTGAACAACAATGGTCTCATAGCCTTTAGCCCCATATTTGTCATTTAGTCACTAAGTCGTGTTCAACTCTATGTGACCCCATGGACTGTAGCCCACCAGGCTCCTCTATCCACAGAATTTCCCAGGCAAGAATACTGGAGTGGGTTGCTGTTTCCTTCTCCACAGGATCTTCCTGACCCAGGGACTGAACCTGAGTCTCCTGCATTGTCAGGCAGATTCTTTATCACTGAGTCACCAGAGACACAGAACAAAATCTAGGACTTTTTGGATCGCTCAGTTTGTACTTTTGGATACAAACTCGTGTGATCTGGTACTAACAGGTAGCATAGCTTCTTCCCCTGATAAGAACTGAATTTGAAGAATGAATATGAAGAAAACTCTAAGTTTTATAACTTTGTATTTCATATTTCTAATTGTGTATGTGGATATGATGACTAGATATTATCCTCAGGAAAACGAAACAGATTTAATGTTTGGTACACTTCACTTTCACTTTTCACTTTCATGCATTGGAGAAGGAAATGGCAAGCCGCTCCAGTGTTCTTGCCTGGAGAATTCCAGGGACGGGAAAGTCTGGTGGGCTGCCATCTATGGGGTTGCACAGAGTTGGACACGACTGAAGCAACTTAGCAGCAGCAGCAGCAGGAGCAGCAGCAGCAGCAGCATACGTGTTCTTGGGCTTCCCTGGTGGCTCAGACATTAAAGAATCCACTTGCAATGCGAGAGACCTGTGTCGGGAAGATCCTCTAGAGAAGGGAATGGCTACCCATTCCAGTATTCTTGCCTGGAGAATTCCATGAACAGAGGAGCCCCTGGCACGCTATAGTCCATGGGGTTGCAAAGAGCCAGACACGACTGAGCGTCTAATATACACACACATACATGTTGTCAGCAGGCCAGATTGTGCTGGGTGCACTTTCTCATCAGGAAAGCTCTCAAACAGGCAGGCAGAGGGTTGAGGGTTGACTGTGTTGAGAATGACATACATCCTCCATTGTTACTGGCTCTGACCTAAGAAATTTCACATTTCACTTTTACCAATTCCTTCACTATCTCTATTAGCAGTGTACTGAACGTTTATGGAATCTTATGCATCTTTTTTAGGAAGCAAAAAATGGAGAAAAAAGATCACAGAGGAATTGACTGTGAAAGTTTTCCTATTGCCATTCAAGACAAGGTGCTGCACCCAGACTCAGTTCTCGGTAAGTTGAGGGGCCTAGGGGCAGTCATCATGGTTCCGGTCCCTCTTTGGGTTCTGTTCACTGTGGGCAGAATACTTGCTATGCTAAATAGTTTTACCTAGACTAGGGTGTTGCATGTTAATTTTTGTTTTTGCCAAATGTAAAGAATTAGTAATGAATTGATTCAGGCGAGATGTGGTTAAGCAGGGTAAAAGTGCCCACACCTGTCTCTGCCTGGAGTTGCAGGGCTCCGTGACTCAGTCATGAGGTGGTCTCAGTTCTGTGTGGCAGCCTCCCAGCATGAACCAGAAATTGCACCTGAGGAGCTCACCCGCACGGGAGCTGCTGAGGACTTGTCCAATACATTTCATAGGAGCAGAAAGAGTGGAGAGCAGACCCAGAGAGCACCAGTGCATGGAATTCAGTGATTTTTAGTCACAGGGACCTTTCTCCGAAGGTAGTTTAAGCAGAAAAACAACCGCTGGCAGGACTGGCCTGGATGAAGAAGAGGTGGGGCTGAGGCCTGCAGCTTAGGCAACTCTGAGGGAGAAAATCAGCACCCAAGCCTAATCTACCCAGTTTATACGGGAGGAAACGGGGGCCAGAGAACTAAACAGGCTTGCTTACGTTCCCACAGTCTGATAGCCAAGAGCCTTTTCTTCAACTCAGTATTATTCCTACTCTGTCACCTGTAACTCTATTTCTTCTCTGTAGAAGACACATTTTCTAATAATGGTAACAGGTTTCACTGACTGAACACTTACGCTATACACCAGAACCGAGCAGAGATTTTCAAAGTGTGGCCAGAAGGTCCCTGGAGGGCTGTGAGGTCCTCTCTTTTCCCTGAAAGAACAATATTGCAATAGCTTCAGTGGAGACACACCTGAGGAGGCCAGCTGCCTTCGGTTAAGCTAGATATTCTAGGTATTTGCCAAAACACGAAACACGGCCACTCTTCTCACTGGTCACTGATTTTTAAAATTTTCAAAATAGCTATTTTTCATAAAAAATGTTATTTTGTGAACATGAAATGATTATTGTTTTTAAAGTATTTTTTTAATTTCTCAATTTAAAATTCTAAAAAAAAAAACAACCCTTGGGACTGCTCAGTCTTAGGAAAATCTAAATGATTCTACAGAGTAAAAATGACTTGAAATTTATAAATAAATACTTCTCTACTAATCCACGTTCAACCAACTGAATGTTGTATGACAGTTCTCCAGTGCAAGAAGAAGATAGACTTTTAGTGCAGGTATGAAAAACGCCATATATTATGATATATGAAAATGTTAGTCACTCAGTGTGTCTGACCCCATTGACTGTAGCCTGTCAGGCTCCTCTGTCCATGGGATTCTCTAGGTAAGAATACTGGAGGGAGTAGCCATTCCCTTCTCCAGGGCATCTTCCTGACACAGAAATCGAACCTGGGTCTCCTGCATTGTAGCATCTGAGCTACCAAAACTAAACAAAAGGTCTTTGGGGTCCTCAATTTTAAGAGTGTAAGAGGGTTCAGTAATCAATTTGAGAAATTGTTGACATATAGTATATATCACTTAACTATCATAATACCCTAAAAGGTAGGAATTATTGTCTTTATTGTATAGATAAGTAGGAATTAAGCAACTTGCCAGGGTCAAAGAGCCTGGTGTATTGTCTATTGCTGTGTAATGATGTATCCCAAAACTTAATGGCTCAAAACAACGAACATTTGCTATCTCATTGCTTCTGTGGGCCAGGAATTTGGGACCCATTTAGCTGGGTGGTTCAGGCTCAAGGTCTCTCAGGAGGCTGCAGTCAAGATGTTGGCCAATACTACCATCATCTGAAGGCTTTACTGGGGCTAGAGAATCTGCGTCTGGTTGTTCTCACACATGGCCATTGGCCAGGGTTCTCGGTTCCTCGCCAGGTGGGCCAGTAGGCTGTTTGAATGTCATCATGATCTGGTAGCCTCCTTCCCCCAGGCAAGTGATCCAAGAGAAAGACTGAGATGGAAGTTTCAGTGACTCTTACAACCTAGTTTTAGAAGTTATACACCATTATTACCACTTTATTCTATTTGTCAAAAGCAAGTCACTAAATCCAACCACAATTGAGAGAGGAATTAGGTTCTATCCTTTGAGGAGCATGTTAGAGATTGTGACATATTACCAACCATCACAGTCAGTACGTAGCAGAATCCGGCTTCAAACTCAGGCCTACGTTCTTTCCCTTGTACGACACAGCCAGCCCAGGGTGTACATCTTCCTCTATTTGTAATTTCCTTGAGTTCTGAATTAGAAGGCATTCAGTGACTTCTGACTGAGACTTGGGGAAGGAAAAAAACCTTCCTAGAGCTCACTCCATTTGTGATTTACACTTTGGTAGATAATGTTACAGTGAGTGTCACCATGAGTGCAGCAAGGCGCAGGTATTAATGGCACTGGCAGAAGTTTTGTCCCCCAACCCCTTCTCTGCTGGAATTGCTTGGACACCCAAGTGTGACACACTTACCTGCCAGGCCCAGACTGCCATGCTCTGGCCTTACTGGAGAGCGCCACTGCCCACAGCCTGCCAAACAAGACCCTAGACCTGCAGCAGATACACATGCTCTCTACTGCTAGCCTCTCTGTGGTTCTGATGAAGGCAAAGCTATGATTCAAGTTCCCATATGGATTTATGAATGTGTTGTAGAGGAAAACCATCTTTCCCGTTGCCTGGATAATAAGCTCTTGGCCACTGTAGGGTCTGAGAAGAAAATGTGGCTGTATCAGGGCAAATCTTGAGAAATAATTACAAATGCAAGATGGTCTGATAATTCAATGGGCCAAATTCTCACAGATCCTTCCATTCAGAAGACTTTTACTGAATACATACATGTGCTGGGCAAATCTTGAGACTTTCCTGTCGGAACTGTTACTTA
>SJYA01000617.1:1505242-1612459 GCA_006410615.1 Neotragus moschatus | reverse complement strand
TACTTATCAAAACATCTCTCAGTTGTCTGAAGGCGGGGTGGGGGTGGGAGGGGTTGTCCCAAATATCACCTCTAGGCTGGCAACTTGTGTGGTAAATTTCCTCTGGGAAAATTGTCTGGGGGTAATGCATACTTTGCATGATCAGAGCTCTACTGTCCTAAGCACATTTTAGGATTATAATAATAAAAACCTCACACTTCCTTTGCATAATTTGGGCTTTTTCAGGTTCTGATACAGGATACAGCTGCTGTTCTGCATCTCGGATTGGACTGCAGAGTAGTAAGTGTGAGAACTGTGGCACCAAGATTCATAACTCCCAGAGAGTCTGCAGTAAAGAACCACCTAAAGGTGAAAGCGACTGGGCCACCTCAGGAAAAAAAAAAACAAAACAGGCTGTATCTGGTTCTCTGTCCGTAAGTGAGCACAACGGTTGTTTGCAGGCAATGAGCTGTGTTTTTAATCTTTTCTTTTCAGAATTTCATTATAGATACAACACCCCAGGACAGAATTTCTTTAATCATACAGAAAGAAGTGCCTTTGCTCGGCTCCGCTATTTAAATGAAAATAATTCTTCACCTAGTAAGTACATCTCCTGTATAATCCCATCTTTGTAAACAACCTAGACTCCTTCCTTGGGAGACGCATATCACACCGGCCACTGTTACCATATGCTGAGCACCTTCTGAGTCTGCTGCCTGGTCTCCAGCACTCATCTGACACTTCCACATCCAGCCCGACACTGGGACGGCAAGGGGCTGGGCTGGTAGATATGCAGTCCTAGCAATAAAGGACTTTGAAAGTTACCAAGTGCCATACCAGTGTAATCTGGCAACAAGTCATAAATATTTGATGAACAAATGACTAACTGCCACTATTCTTGTTATTATTCAGAAGAGGAAAAAGCTTTAAATATATCCCCAGTAATTGGAGAAGGAAATGGCAACCCACTCCAGTGCTCTTGCCTGGAGAATCCCAGGGACGGGGGAGCTTGGTAGGCTGGCGTCTGTGGGGTCGCACAGTCAGACACGACTGAAGCGACTTAGCAGCAGCAGCAGCAGCAGCAGCAGCAGCAGCAAAAGTCAGTATATAAAGAAATAGACTATTTTTACACTCCTTAAATATCATGTTGCTAATTTAAATGCAAAATTTTGCTGACTTTGGAAATACCTAAAATCCCACAAACATTTATTTATAAAGATGAATAAGACAATGGCGACCTCCTCTCAAGGAGTTTACAACCTGTTGAAAAAAAGGAACTCATACCCTAATTAGTTCACGGCAAGATGTGGTTAAGTGCTAAGAGAACAGAGTGGACTAAGGGAACACAAAGTGAGGAGGGCACACCTTTGTCTTGCTTCTGAACAACCACCGGGTCTGGTTCTCTGACATCCTTTCCTCATGGGAGAGTTCATACCTTCAAAGCTCTTTCTCCCCATTGCTGAGGACAGGGCACCAGAGAGAATGTTTCTGACCTTTCACAGTTGCAGTGCCCAAGACTAAAGAACTGTGTTTACCAGACTGACCTCAGCTGTGTCTCCCCTACCCACCCCCAGCTGCCCAGTCCTCCAACTGGATGTGTTCTGTCGAGGTATCTTAGGAACACTTCTGTCCCTAAGACTCCACAGAAGCAACAGGCACATTTCTTTACTATCTCCTTGGTTTTGGGGTCAACAGCACATGAGACTTCTCATTCTAACATATGAATGAGGAAAGCAATTGAGTCGTTTGAAAAGTGATGTTGAAACGCCATTAGTAAATGTACAGTGGCCAAGAAGGTAGAAGTTTCAGGGAGGCATCTTTTGTTCAGTGTTTAAGAGACCCTCCGGAATGGACAGAAAATGGAGCAGGCAGGAGGTCATGAGTTCCACCTGCAGATTGAGATACACTGTACTTTGTCAGCATGTTGTAAATCTGTAGACTGAATGGGAATGGGACCCTTTCCAACTCTGTTTCAGTGTTTCAAATAAAGAATGAGATGACCAACGAATTAGGACTGAGATCAGCAGTGCCACTGTTTGTCACGACAAATAAGTCAGGGTGCATTGTGACTAAATTTGGACTTTCTGGCTCCTGCCTGGCCTTCCATGTCTGAGGGACAATCCCCCCGTCCCCTCATCAAGTGGGACCCTCCTGAGAGGGAGTGAAGCCAAGATACTAGAGACCAGCGGATATGGCAGGAGACCAAAGGAGAAAGAGGGGAAGACAGAGAAGAGAGGAGAGGCAAGAGAAGGGGGGAAAGGGAGCCTTAGCGACAGAGAAGGCAGATTTGTTGGCCACTGTGCTTCCCAGGTGACTTAGTGGGAAGGGATCCACCTGCCAGTGTAGGAGACACTGGAGACAAGGGTTCGATCTCTGGATTGGGAAAATCCCTTGAAGTAGGAAGTGGCAACCCACTCCAGTGTTCTTGCCTGGAAAATTCCATGGACAGGGTAGCCTGGTGGGCTGCAGTCCAAGGGGTTGCAAAGAGCTGGACGCAACTGAACGCACACACACTTTGCCTCTATTCCTCTCCCTGGAGCTCTTTGTGTCTTCCATGGTGACTTTCCTATATTTATCTTATCTGTTTAGTCTCTATTTTCTAGGATTGTCTTAGTAACATAATTTTTTAGTTTCTGACTCCCAGAATCCTTGCTTCTAAAGTAGAGAGGACTTTAGAAATCCATTTGGTCCAAGCGCTTGGAAAATATTATCCCTCCACTTGCCAGATGAAGTTGAATCCATACACATGCCCAGGTCACCCAGCTAGCACCAAAGGAACTTAGACTCCTGGTTTCTTGTCTGCTAATAAAATTCCTTTTAAATGTTGAATTTCTTTTCTTGAAGTCAGACTACTCAATGGCTACTTTCCACATTCCCTAAGTTTATTTCCTTATTAAAACTTTATGAAATATTTCACTTATACAGAAAAGTTCAGGAAAGGATAGCCACTGGATTTGGGGATCATTTTTATGCTCTGAATCTGACCACAGCTAACATTTTTCAGCACATTCAAAACCAAAATGGATCTGTTTCCAGAGAGAAAATCCAAAATCCTCTAATGATGGATGTGAACCCATAACAAGAAAGTAAGTATGATTAACAAAATGACTACCCATTTGGTGTATGCAGTGTGCTTAGTGCATTACTGTCTGCCCATGATCACTTACAGCAGCGGTCCCCAACCTCTTTGACATCAGGGACCAGTTTTGTGCAAGACAGTTTTCCCATGGGGGTTTTGGGATGATTCAAGCACATTACATTTATTGTGCACTTTATTTCTATTATTACATCAGTGCCACCTCAGATCATCAGGCATTAGATCCCAGAGGTTGGGGCCCCCTGACCTGGATCTTAAGTAGTAGTCAGGATTCAAACCTACATCTGGCTAATATTTCAATCATTCATTTATTCTTTCAACAAATATTTGAGTGTCAATAGCAGGACATTGTGCTTGTCCTGAGGACACAGTGTGACAAAGTCAGCTACTGTCTCTGCACTTACTTTTTTGGTACAGGAAAAGGGGGCATAGAGTACTATTACATAATATGGGGGCTTGGAGAAGCTGAGCTCCAAAGAGTAAGTATGAATGAGTCAGCAAGGATGGAAGAGCACGAGCAAAGAAATGCCAGTCTGAGAGAGCCTCCTGGTGTGGAAAAGCCCTTGGCAAGTTGAGGAGCAATGTGGCAGGAGCCTAAAAGAGGGCGAGGCAATGGGGCAGGATAGGTGAGGGAAGGCTGGTGGGATGGGCATGGCCAGGCTATGCAGGGGCTTGTCGGCTGTGGGAAGGGTTTCAGGCTCTTAGGTTTAATGGGTAGCCAATGAGATTTTCTTTTTTTAACCAGAGTGTTTTTTTAAAGCTTCCTAATGTTTTAAAAGATCACTCTACTAAGGGAGAGGGAATGGATTAGAGGAGTCAAGGACTGGAACACAGAAGCCAAGTAAGAGACCAGTACAATAAGCCAGGTGGGATGATGGCAGCTTAGCTAAGGGTGGTAGAAAAGACTAGTATTTAAGAGCTATTTAGGAGGCAGACTTGACAGTGTAGCAGAGAGTTCAGGCTGTGCAGTCACACTCATTCAGGGTGAACCCTAATACACACTGCCGTGGTGCAGTGCAGTTTGTATGAATACAGCCACAGGGGCGTTCCAGGGTTTGCATCTTGGTTCTGTGTCCTTGGGCAGATGGCACACCAACTCCTCGCCCCCAACACACACACACACACACACACACACACGGCCATTACTGAACCACACACACACACAAACACACACACACACGGCCATTACTGAACCACACACACACACACACACACACACACGGCCATTACTGAACCACAGAGTTGAAGAGGGTGCTTTACACAAGTATTAATGTGCTTTTGCCTTTCTTACAGGTCAGACCTTGCTACTCTCTCATCCCACTCCCACTCCTGCAGGATTTCTGAAAACACATCCTCCAGCAACTTTAGCAGTAAAAAAGAAATGGAATCTGAGGTGAGGACCTTGCAGCTTGTGAGTTTGGTCTTCGTCACCACAAAACTGGTGGCTTTTAAATTATTACAGTATGAGAGCATCAAAAAATGTTCTGCTGAAACAACTTGTGCTCAGCACTAACATAAAGACACACAGCCTGAGCAGCCACATGGTTTGTATTATTCCTAAACTGGTTCCAAGGGAAATTTCCTGGAGAAAGTGTTTTGTGGCTGGTGCCTCAGCTACAGGATTTCCCAGTGTGCCGTTCACACGTTTGTTCCAGTGACACTGGGGTAAGAGCTGCCAGCAGTTTTCTATTTTCAATCAGGTCACTTTCAGTGTCGCCACAAGCATGCGCTGCATCCCTGTGTGCCCCTCACTGGCTATGGGCCCTAAATCCCCTTCAGTGCCCCTCATGTTTTTCTTCCTTCTCACAGATCTCTTTTTCCACAGCAGGGAAACAGCCCAGCAAGTTGCTGACCTCATCCTCTGATTCATGCTCATCAGTCACGTGTTTATCTTTTATTCTGTCCCTTTCTCTACAAAATATATTCCATCTCACACTGGTTTCCTAGGAAACCAGCTCTCAAAAACAGAAATAGACTGGGTGGAAAACAGAATACTCCAAAAATTCCACTTTGCAATGTTTAATAATGAGATAACCCAATTACCAGCAGCAGTAGTAAATTTCTGTAACCAAAATGTGTGGACTTTTTCTCTGTAGATTTTAAACTCGTCTTTGGATCATGCCCTAAGGACAGCAACCATTTTGAAACAAACTACTGATCAAATGATTAGAACCATTGCAGAAGATCTTGCCAAAGTACAAAGATGGAGGAAAAAGTGGAAATACTAAGTTGACTCAAGGCAACCAAGGATTAAAAAAAAAAAAATGCAGAGAAAACTTGGTCTTCCCTCCAAAGGTATTTTACTTATACAACTTATGAGGATGACTTTCTAGAGAAAACACCAAAATTGCAAGAAATGGGGGATACAGTTTTTTTTAAATGGACCTGAGATTCTTAAAAATCAAAGTCAACACATATTTGTTTAAAAATAAATGTTACTTACTAACTCATAATAAAAGAAATGAAAACAGTAAAATATACTTTTACCTGTCAGTATGGCAAAAACTAAAGTTTGGAAAACCCAGGTTGTGTCAGGAAAGATGGGGGAGATGAGTGCTCTCATACACTGCTGATAGAAGTACATATTAGTGCAACTCTGTTGAAAGGCAACTCGATAATTGCTACTAAATTCTACAAATTCTGGAAGTATTTACCTTCTGAGAAGCAATTCCACTACTAGGATTTTGCTTTATGAGTCACTCAAACAATGTCACATAATGTGTATGAGGATGGCCACTGATGGGAAGGGTTCACAAATGGAACACATCTAATACCCTCTATGATGATTCAAAAACAGTGACAGTCAGGACTTCCCTGGTCATCCAGTGGCTCAGACTCTGAGCTCCCAAAACAGGGGCCTGGGTTCTATCCCTGGTCAGGGAATTTGATCC
Source organism: Neotragus moschatus (assembly GCA_006410615.1). NCBI lineage: Eukaryota > Metazoa > Chordata > Mammalia > Artiodactyla > Bovidae > Neotragus > Neotragus moschatus. The sequence goes on along the minus strand of SJYA01000617.1, from coordinate 1,606,492 downwards.
CACGTACCTCAACTGAAAGATTCCTGCATGCTGTTAACTAAAGATCCTGCATGCTGCAAGGAAGATCAAAGATCCCACATGCGGTGGTGAAGACTTGGAGCGGCCAAATAAATAAAGGTGAAATTTAATTTCAAAAATGATAATCATACAGTTAATACTCTGCAGCCACTGAAAAGAATAAGGTGTATAATCTGTAAGATAGTGAAGAAAAGCAAGCTAAGAAATATGTGTGACTTCATTTGTTTTTCAAAGGGCATATACATTTTCTGCAAAGATACACAAAAATATTCAGTGGGCTTCTAGGAAATTCAACCAGAAGCCTCAAGACAGGCTCTTTACTTTTCATTTACTTTCAGTACTTAATGAAAATTCTTATGATTGTTTTATATATTATTTACTTAAAGATCTCCTGGTCAGAAATATAGAAAAATAATAGTCATGGATTAATGAAATTTATCTAGGCCGAAACTGCATGCAGGGATTAAGTCCTGATTTGCTGCTTTTAAGGACTGATGCTCGACCTCCTTAATGACAAAGTAGCAGTTTACTGGCTCTTTTCCTCTTTCCTGGGACTGAGTGAGTGAGTGAAGTCACTCAGTCGTGTCCGACTTTTTGCGACCCCATGGACTGTACTACTTAAACTTTTGGGGATTCAACCCTCTTTGAGAATGTGATGAAAGTTAGGGAGCCTCCCTGCCCCATGCTCCTCTAAAAGTGGCATGAACACGCATGATTTTGCATACAATTTTTAAAAGTTCGTGGAGACCTGAAGCAAATCCATGGCATCCAAGTTAGAAGGGACTGCCATAAATGAATGTCCCTTACCCGACAAATTCACCCTTATAGAAACTTATTATTGTAATTATTTAAAAATATGGCTCATCCCTGCCTTATTAAACCATATTCCAAGTGTAATTTATATTTCCTTGATGAGTGAGTATCATCATAATCACTGAATCGTCTAATCCAAGAAACAGAAATTTGGCCATGTCCTTAAGGAATTCTGAAAGAGAGTTAGACTCTGATTTACAAGGATAATTTTATATTTACTGACTCAATAGTTTTTGGCTGTCTCCTCCCTCATGACACTTCTTTGACAGATCTCTTCTAATTCTGCTGCAAAATAAGCCAGAAGAACAAGCTTCTAAAGTAAAAGTAATTGTATCTAGGAATTCTCTGGCAGTCCAGTGGTTAAGACTCTTCCAATTCAGGGGGCACAGGTTCAATTCCTGGTCAGGGAACTAAGATTCTGCATTTTGGGTGGTACAGCCAAAAAATTAAAAAAAAAAAAAAAGTAATTATGTATCTAATGCTGAGTCCAAGGACTCAGCAACATGAGTGGGACTCTTGGTAGAAGGTGTTTACTGTCTGAGTTAACTATTAGATTTTACAAATGAAAATTCTTTAATCTTAGTGAATTATTTAAAATAGACCAAATTCTTACTAAATAGGAATATATATTTATATTTAATAACCAAAATGTTGTTTTGGTAGTAGAACTTTTACTGTGGGAGGAAAACATTTCTTGTTCCTTTGATTTTAAAAGAAATCCACCTGCATCCTGAAGGGACTCACAAAGGGTACAAATACCTATAGCAGAACTGAGTTATGGAAGCATCCCAAGTTACCAAACACACCACCAGGATCTGACATGCTTGCATTTAGCTCAAATTTAAGAATTTTTGTGAACTGCTATTTTTATTAAATTTTTGTGAATATGACTGAATGATATGAACCCACTACACTTTACAAACCAAGTACATCTCAACAGGAAGCAAAAATGTGCTTCATAGATTGTGAGTCAATCATTTCAGTTAGGAGCACAACAAAAGTGTTTTTCAGGGTCTTTGTACCAGAATCTGCACCAAAAAAATCCCCAAATCTGGGTGGGGAATCAGTTTATACTAGGAATTTATATGTATGACCTCTTACATCTTCAAATTCAGTTAAGAAATTCAAGAAACAAAGGGTCTCTCCAACTCTTAAGTCTAAAATGTATATGAACTGTAGGCCTAAAGGATCTCTTATCAGAGTGGCCACTCTGATAAGTGACAGTGAGTGTCTGGTAAGTGACCACTGAGGTCTGAAGTGACTGAATGGACCAGCATTTGCTGCCATCACACTCTTAGTTCCATTGGTCACAGGGCATTGGATAAGTATGGGTCTGTTCCATACACGTACTAACCCTGGACAGATAGCAAGGCATATGACGATCTCAGATAAAATGCAGACACCAAAAAATTAGCCTTCTCACTGGCAGTGTACTGTTCTCATGCTCAACATTCAAAGAAAGCTGTTTATTAGACTGCTGGTTGCCAAGGGGGAGGGGGTTGGAGGAGGGACAAAGTGTTGGGATTGGCAGATATAAGCTTGTGTATAAAGCATGGATGAACAACAAAGTCCTACTGTGTAGCACAGAGAACGATATTCACTGTCCAAAAGAAGTGTACATGTATGTACAGTTGGATCATTTTGCTGTACAACACCAGTTAACACACTGTAAATCAACTATACTTCAATTAAAAACAGAAACAAAGAAAAGTTTATTAATGTCAAACCTTTCCTCTCTACATATACATGTCATCCAGGTTAAATTATATAAACTTTTTGTACCTTAGCTTTCCTAAGCTTTAAAATGGAGATGATAATAGTGCCTGTTTTTGAAAACAGGATTAAATGAGAAGATTAAATGATGTAATCTGCTAAGTCACTTCAGTCGTGTCCGACTCTGTGTGACCCCATAGACGGCAGCCCACCAGGCTCCCCTGTCCCTGGGATTCTCCAGGCAAGAGTACTGGAGTGGGATGCTGTCTTAAAACAGTGCCTCACATATAAAGCATTTGCATATTATTTTATTAGCGTTACTTAGTAAAATAGCAAGTTCTGAAATATGTCAAAACAGTAACTTTCCTATATATAAAAAAATTCTGTCTGAAAAACATGATAGAAGATCCAACTTACATGGAACCATGAAAAATACTATGGCAGTATGCAATACGTGTATAAAGAAAATAATGATTCTTAAGGTCCTATTTTCCCTGAATTAACTTATAAGTTTACTATGAACCTAATGAAAATGTCAAAATAACTTTTGGTATTAACAAAATGATGCTAAAGTTCACTTTTTAAAGATGAAATACCCAGAGAATTTCTGAAAAAAAAAAAAAAAAAAATGGTAATTCTGGTATGGGTGGAATAGAGATTATGTCCACCTGTTAACACATGAATTAAAATAGGAAGGGACTTCCCTGGTGGCCCGCTGGTAAGACGCCATGCTCCCAACGCAGGGAGCTCAGGTCTGATCCCTGGTAGGGAAACTATATCCCACATGTCCCAACTAAGAGTTCGTATGCTCCAACCAAAACTCCCCCATGCAGCACAAAGATCAAAGATCTTGTGTGCCGCAGCTAACACCCAGCACAGCCAGATAAAATAATAATCGTTAATAAATCAGACAGAGGGACTTCCCCGGGGGCCCAGCGATGGGGACTTTACCTTCTAGTGCAGAAAGTGCAGGTTTGATCCCTGGTTGGGGAGCTGGGATCCCACATGCCTTGTAGCCAAAAGGCCACAATAGAACAGAAGCAGTGTTGCAAAAAATTCAAAAAAGACTTTAAAAAAGTAGTCCACGTTAAAAAAAAAAACAACCTCTAAAACAAGGAATAAACTGGGAGATTAGGATTGACATATATATTCTACTAAATATAAAATGGATAACTAATAAGGACCTACTGAATAGCACAGCGAACTCTATGATTTACATGGGAAAAGAAGCCTAAAAGTGGATAGATGTCTAACTGATCCACTTTCCTGCACACCTGAAACACAGCACTGTAAATCAACTATACTCCAACAGAAAATTTAAAATATAAAATAGAAGAAAATAAACTAGAAATTAATAAAAAAAGAATGTAGAAACAGACCAAAATTCAAACTTAGTTTATCAGCAAGGTATTTCAGATTAATTGGGGAAAGAAGGATTGCCCAATAAAATTTGGTATGGTATCTAATTTAGAAAGAAAGAAAAACGGATCTCTGTTAAACACTTATCAATCAGGGTTCTCTGAAGGAATAGAAACTCCTCTAAGATATTTTAAGAAAAGTATGTTTTAATATAGAGAATTTAGTCCTTAAAAATCATGCGAAAGCTGCAGGGGAAGAGACTTGGGGCTCTATTTTTAGTCTCATGTCATATCACAATCTGACCCAGGGAACAGGAAGGTAGTGCCACCAGCTGCCACCAGACTGCCTCATAGCCATGAAGCAGGTGACAGACACTAAAGCGTGCAGTCTGGTTGCTACGAACAACTCCTGTAGGTAGGAACTTACTTGTCCACTGGCACAGCCACAGCAGATGGCCTCTGCCTCCTTTTTATCTTCAAAACCCTGACCAAATGCAAATATAAAAATAGGTAGAATCTAACCTGTTCAGAAACCCACTTACCTTTGAGTCTGAAAAACTTCCTTTTCAGCTTTTCATCCCTTGTGATATGGAATGAGGAGGCATGGGACATAATGCCAAATGCTAAGAGACAATATCTAGCATACATTCTCATACTAAAATCAATTCCGGAGGGATGGTGAGAGTTACCTATGAAAAATAAAATGAACCTATCAAAATGCTCTAGAAGATCAATGGGTGAATTTACAGCCTTGGGTGCAAAGATAGCTCTAAGTACAATACAAATTTGGAGGCCATGAAGGAAAAGTGATAGATTTATCTAAATAAAAATTTTAAATGGTGGTATCAGTATTTTAAATGCACAAACATTTTGACAGCTATGTCCTCACTAGAAATTTACATTAAAGAGATATTTGTGTAAGTTTGCAAAGGTATGTACTCAAACAATGCAACATTATTTATAAGAGCAAAATTCTGAAGATAAGTGATATATAAAATTAGGGTCCGTTATATGACAGAACACGATGAGGCCAGGCAAAAGGAGAGATCGGGAATGGAGAAGAGGGGTTCCCTTTGTGTAACACATGTACACTCAAATCCTCACATTATCCAACTTGATACAAAGACCACATCATTACCGTCTAAGTCAAAAGGTAACTACCTTGGTGGAAGGATTATGATACATTCTTTTACTTCTTTGTAATTCTCTTAGAAATTTAAAGTTTCCCAATGTTTCCATCCTCCCAGACAAAAAACAAAGATAATTTTTGTAAGTATGTATTTATTTTCTCTTAGAATGTTCATGATTATTTGTTAATTTAAACATGTCAAAATTATATAAAATTGTGATTTTTAGAAACACCTAGCAAGACAGTAAATGCTATAAAATATTTCAATTAATGACTGAATTACTTTACATATTTAAATTAAAAATGGAAAATCCAATGATATGTAATCATAAACAGTCCCTTAAGAAATACATCTGAAAGTCACTATTCCTTAAAATATTTACACTGTTTAAATTACATGAGCACAATAATGTCTCGATCTATTTTAGTTGAACAAATTAATAAGAATCTCTAAATTGCTCCCCATCCAAAATGTTATTCATCTTTAGTAAAGGAGACTTTATCCTTGGGCTTACTCAGCATCTTTATATCATCCAGCAGTTTTCTGGGTGTTAAAATATGCGTGGATCCTGGAAGAGGAAAAGATAAATCTTCAGAGGCCAGCACTCAAATCAGTTTTCACTGGCTAACTATATTGCCTTGTCCTTCAAATATACAAAGTGCAGTAGCTTGGGGCAGCTTAACAAAATTTCTGTAGGATGCCTTCCTAAACTACAATATTTTAATCCTTCCTCTTCATTGAGCACACTCAGTAACCCTTCACAAACAATGCCCACTACTATATTTTGTACTGTAGTTACCACTTTGTACTATATATTGATACACTGAAGAGCAAAATCGGAGGTTAGCCTGTCCCCCTGACAGAAGAGCAGGAGTCACTGTGAATTCAGTCACAGAGAACTGTTAAGCAGAACCACATACTGAAGCTTGATGTACAAATGCTGCATCTCCACAGGTCAGGAGAGTCTAGCTATCAGTGGCTTTGACTGAAATTCTTAAAACTAAATTCCACACAGGCTCGGCCAATGTCAGGTCCACAGCCACAAAAAGTTTCCAAATATTTCTGTAGTAGAAATAAATGTTTCAAAAAGTATTTTATCATGAAAGCAAGAAAAGGATAGGGTGAAATATTTTTAAGGATATATTTAATGATATTTAAAGAATGCAATATTCCTGAAACTCATTCTCTCAAAATCAGAATTGTACTTTTAAAAAATCATCAAAAGTTCAACCAGGAAAATACTGGTACATCAGATAAAACACACTGATTCAAAAAATATTTTTTTGCACTCAACAATTTAGTTCTAAATGTAAATTACAAGATAAAGTTTTACATATATATTTTTGCATCTAAGAGTTTGTTTTAAAAAAAATAGACAAAAGCAAACACAAGTCTTACCAATAATAACTTCACAGGACTTATGTGCCTGAGAAACTTCATAAGCACAACGCATTTCAGAGTATGTAATCCCTCCAATCACAAAAATAATCAGCTTAGATCCATTTTTTCGATCCTCTAAATAATTAGTTCTGGGTTTCTGCCGAGCACTAAAAAAATAAACATGGACACTTTAAAAATATTTCCAAAGCCATACTGCTTGTAGTCTTTTGAAAGAGCCTAACTCAGGCAAACTCAAATTTGGCACCAACTGCATTGATTTTAAGAAAATGACTTAACTATGGTATGACTGGAGCACCAAGAGCGAGGCAGGAGAGCCCCACTTTAAGTTCAATTTTGATCTGAGAGAGTTGCGACAAATGACTCATAATCTAGCTTAGCATGTTTACCTATAAAACAGAGCTATGTGTGTGTGTGCTCAGTTGTGTCCAACTCTTTGCGATCCCATGTACTACATCCCACCAGGCTTCTCTATCCATGGGATTTTCCAGGCAAGAATAGTGGAGTGGGTTGCCATTTCCTCCTCCAGGGGACTTCCCAACTCAAGGATCAAAGCTGCGTCTCCTGTGTCTCCAGCACTGCAGATGGATTTTTTACCTCTGATCCATCTGGGAAGCCCCAAACAGAGCTAAGGGTCTGTCTTATTTATTTCAGATAAACACACAGTGTACCTGGAAAGTCTATAACTTACTAAAGTTAAATAAAAGCAGGGCGGGTTGCACTGAGACAGTAGTAGAGTTTAAAAGACATAGTGGGGGTGGGGGAAGCACAGACTGATTTGGAGCTAACGTGGTCTTGGAATGCCCCTTGCTGGAACTCGGTGAAGTGCTGAGATATCCAGATATCCAGACAGGAGCTATCCAACACATCTGCACGCCTGTGTTCAATGCAGTATTAGTCACAATAGTCAAGATATAAAAATAACCTAAATGTCCATCAATGAACAAACTGACCAAAAAAAAATTGTGTATATCTGCTGTACAATATTGTTCATCCTTAAAAAGGAAGCAAATTCTTCCATCTGCGACAACACGAATAAACCGGGAGGAAATTATGCTAAGTAAGATAAGGCAGACTCAGAAAGACTGCATGATCTCACTTATATGTGGAATCTAAAACAGTCAAACTCACAGAAGCAGAGAGAAGAATGCTGGTGATCAGGGAAGGTGGGCAGGGGAAGAGAATGAGACAATGTTGGTTCAAAGGGCACAAAATTCAACCGTGCAAGATGAGTAAGGTCTAGAGATCAAATATAGAGCGTGGAGACTACAGTTAACAAAACCATACTGTATATTTGAAATATGCTAAGAGGACAGATTTTAATTAAGTCTTCTTGCCACAAAAGAAGAAAGGAAAGAAGGAAAATGCTAATTATGTGTATGTGGAGGTGATGGATATATTAAATAGCTTGTGGTGATTTCACAATGTATATGTATATCAAAACGTCAAGTTGTGTACCTTAAACGAATGCAACATTATAAAATCAATTACCTCAATAATGCTGGTTAAAAAAAAAAAAAAAGAGCAATGTGGCTTCCAATTCTGATTCTGCTTCTTTTTAATTCTGTATTATTTTTAGTAAGTTACTTAACCTCTCTCTAAACCTCAAGGGTTGTTTTCAAGATTAAATACAATAATATACAGAATACACTGTATGGAATCTGATACTGGGAAACCACTAAATACACAGCTGTTATTTCTACCTCCTCCCCCCTTAGAATGCTCTAGATCTGCACTGATCATGATAGTAGTCACTAGCCACATCAGGGAATTTAAACTTAACTAAAATTAAAAATTCAGTTTCTCAGTCACACCAGCTACATATCAAGTGCCCAACAGTTATACATGGCTACTGGTTATAAACAGGACAGTGCAGATAAAGGATATTCCATTATTGTAAGAAAGTTCTATTGGGTAGCACTGCTTTAAGTCATAAAAATCACTAAATTTGTTCCCATACTTTCTGGTAAAAATTCTGAGCTTTTATTTGAAAACTAAATATTTTAAAATAAACATTTATGTAATCTATTAAAAATGTCTAAATTATATATGTGTTCTAGTAAAATAAACCTTAACTTTTCCTTTTCCTAGTGTAAGAATAATATCCCATGTCTTATCTTATACACACTTTGGAAACCATATTCTAGATACCTCTAAGACATACAATATAGGATATCATGGTAAACTTTTAATAATGTTCTCAGTCTAGCCTTTAGGATGGTAATTTCCATCTGCCATTGTAAGGAATGATGAGGTAGTCAACAACAGAAAAAGTAAAGAGATTTAGTAGCTGTTTTTTAAAGGTGAAAGAGGAACAAGACATTCTTGGTTTCCATACAGAATAAATCAAGGACATACTATAAGGACAACTGTGATTTTAAAATGTCCAAAAAAGGCAAGATAAAGCTAGAAAGCAAAAGAAAAACAAGTAATATTTGCTCAAAATGATTATGTGATTCTAACAATTTTTAAGCTTCTGAACAGCAATTTCAGGACATCAGGATTACATTTAATGTGTTTCATATGTATGTCTAAGACACTGTGCTACTTTTATAGTCTGAAAGACACATAAATGATTACATCTCCGCATCCTAGAACTCTCACTCTAGAAACCACCTAGAAGCTCCTGTTAAAATAAGAGCAAACATCTTTTTAAAAGCACAGCTGGGAGATGCATATGCAAAACCTCTCTGCAGGTAACACTCTCGATCCTGGTACTGAAATAAGCTCAGAATCCAAAACAACGAAGCACACGAGGAAATAAGCAACCGTAAGTGTTTGCAGAAATGAAAAGCAGTGAAATTAGAACCCAAAGAACGTCAGATACAGACTATGTTGAAAATGATAAAGTAGAATAGAAAGCGACAAAATAAGGACAAGGAAATCCAAGCATATCTGAAAAAGAAACAAGGACAAGTTCTAAAAAAAATAAAGAAAGAAAGAAGGAAAAGTAAAGTCGATGAACACAGAAACTAAAAAATAAATATAGCTTACTCAGCAGTTTAGGTACAAATTTAAGACAGAATTGAAAATTAAATCCAAAGAAAAATTTCTAAACTGAAATACAAAAAGAAATATTAAAACTCGAGAGATATTACAAGGCATGAAAATAATATGAGATATTTGAATAAAACTAGAATTTATGAAAGATATGAAACCTCAGATTTTAGGAAATACATTTGAATCCCAATGAAACAAATAAAAATAAACCCTAGGTAAACACAGCACAGGGAATGTACAGGATATCAAAGACAAAAAGCAACCAGAGAGAAAAGGCAAATTACCTATATAAAAGTATGATGAAACTGACAGAAAACACCCCACTCCCATACACACACCTTCCCAAGAGCTAAAATGGAAACCAAGGAACAGCAAAATAACACCTCAGTGTTCTGTGAAAATTACCATAAGCCTAGAAATTGAAAGTTATCATGTAAGAACAATAATACAGACATTTTCAGACAGACAAAACCACAGAGACTCTACCACCGAGAGACCCACACTGAAGAAATTTCTAAAGGATACCCATCAGAAAAGAATATAACAGCTCAAAAAAGGGGATGCAAGCGGAAGTGGTACACAACATAACCGGTTAACACGCACTTACAGCTAAACAACAATAATGCTCATCATTAATTCTGGAAATAAAAAAGACATAAGGTAAAACAATAAAGAATTAAGAGAACATTTAAGGAGTGTATAGTTTGAATTAAGTTTTCTAAGGCTCTGTACTGTTCATCAAGAGGGCAAAGATACTAATCTCAGACTTTGGTGAGTCAAAGATATGTACTATAATTCTAAACTGCTATGAAAGTACAAATAAGCTATGTAACTTCTAAAATAGGAGAAAAGGGAAAAATTAAACTAAATAAAAGGTCTTTAGACCAAGAGACTTACCCTAAAGAAATACTCAAACACACACAAATGTTTAAGAATGCTCACTGCATGAAGGCTTGGGACAANGGATATCATGGTAAACTTTTAATAATGTTCTCAGTCTAGCCTTTAGGATGGTAATTTCCATCTGCCATTGTAAGGAATGATGAGGTAGTCAACAACAGAAAAAGTAAAGAGATTTAGTAGCTGTTTTTTAAAGGTGAAAGAGGAACAAGACATTCTTGGTTTCCATACAGAATAAATCAAGGACATACTATAAGGACAACTGTGATTTTAAAATGTCCAAAAAAGGCAAGATAAAGCTAGAAAGCAAAAGAAAAACAAGTAATATTTGCTCAAAATGATTATGTGATTCTAACAATTTTTAAGCTTCTGAACAGCAATTTCAGGACATCAGGATTACATTTAATGTGTTTCATATGTATGTCTAAGACACTGTGCTACTTTTATAGTCTGAAAGACACATAAATGATTACATCTCCGCATCCTAGAACTCTCACTCTAGAAACCACCTAGAAGCTCCTGTTAAAATAAGAGCAAACATCTTTTTAAAAGCACAGCTGGGAGATGCATATGCAAAACCTCTCTGCAGGTAACACTCTCGATCCTGGTACTGAAATAAGCTCAGAATCCAAAACAACGAAGCACACGAGGAAATAAGCAACCGTAAGTGTTTGCAGAAATGAAAAGCAGTGAAATTAGAACCCAAAGAACGTCAGATACAGACTATGTTGAAAATGATAAAGTAGAATAGAAAGCGACAAAATAAGGACAAGGAAATCCAAGCATATCTGAAAAAGAAACAAGGACAAGTTCTAAAAAAAATAAAGAAAGAAAGAAGGAAAAGTAAAGTCGATGAACACAGAAACTAAAAAATAAATATAGCTTACTCAGCAGTTTAGGTACAAATTTAAGACAGAATTGAAAATTAAATCCAAAGAAAAATTTCTAAACTGAAATACAAAAAGAAATATTAAAACTCGAGAGATATTACAAGGCATGAAAATAATATGAGATATTTGAATAAAACTAGAATTTATGAAAGATATGAAACCTCAGATTTTAGGAAATACATTTGAATCCCAATGAAACAAATAAAAATAAACCCTAGGTAAACACAGCACAGGGAATGTACAGGATATCAAAGACAAAAAGCAACCAGAGAGAAAAGGCAAATTACCTATATAAAAGTATGATGAAACTGACAGAAAACACCCCACTCCCATACACACACCTTCCCAAGAGCTAAAATGGAAACCAAGGAACAGCAAAATAACACCTCAGTGTTCTGTGAAAATTACCATAAGCCTAGAAATTGAAAGTTATCATGTAAGAACAATAATACAGACATTTTCAGACAGACAAAACCACAGAGACTCTACCACCGAGAGACCCACACTGAAGAAATTTCTAAAGGATACCCATCAGAAAAGAATATAACAGCTCAAAAAAGGGGATGCAAGCGGAAGTGGTACACAACATAACCGGTTAACACGCACTTACAGCTAAACAACAATAATGCTCATCATTAATTCTGGAAATAAAAAAGACATAAGGTAAAACAATAAAGAATTAAGAGAACATTTAAGGAGTGTATAGTTTGAATTAAGTTTTCTAAGGCTCTGTACTGTTCATCAAGAGGGCAAAGATACTAATCTCAGACTTTGGTGAGTCAAAGATATGTACTATAATTCTAAACTGCTATGAAAGTACAAATAAGCTATGTAACTTCTAAAATAGGAGAAAAGGGAAAAATTAAACTAAATAAAAGGTCTTTAGACCAAGAGACTTACCCTAAAGAAATACTCAAACACACACAAATGTTTAAGAATGCTCACTGCATGAAGGCTTGGGACAATGGGCTGGGCGGGGATGATCTGGAGGGATGGTGTGGGGAGGGAGGGGGAAGGAGGGGGTCTGGATTGGGAACTCAGGTACACTTATGGCTGATCTATGTCAATGTATGGCAAAATGAGTACAGTATTGTAAAGCAAAACAAACTAAAAAATTAAAATTAAAAAAAAAAAAAAAAGAATGCTCACTGCATACTGTTAGGAAGGGTGCTAGTTTTGACCTAGTCTATATTTACATTGTGTGGAAAATACATGAATAAACTGTGATAATCATATAAGAATACACCAAACAGCAGTAAAAAAAAAAATGTATACATGTATCAATTTGGGATAAATATCACAAGGATAATGTTGAGAAAAACTTAAAAGCAAGTTGCAGGACTTCCTGGTGATACAGTGGATAAGAATCTGCCTGCCAATGCAGGGGATGTGGGTTTGATCCTTGGTTTGGGAAGATCCCACATGCCGCAGAGCAACTAAAGCCCATGTGCACAGCTACTGAGCCTGCGCTCTGGAGCCCTTGAGCTACAGCTACTGAGCCCGTAAGCTGCAACTACTGAAGCCCACATGTCACAACTACTGAGCCTGCGTGCTGCCGCTTCGGAAGCCCACGAACCTTGAGCCTGTAGCAACACGGGAAGCCCTGCAATGAGAAGCCCATGTACAACAAGGAGTAGCCTCTGCTCACCAAACTAGAAAAAGCCTGTACACAGCAAAAAAGACCCAGTGCAACCAAAAATAAATAAATAAATACATAGATTAAAAAAAAAAAAGTTGCAGGAAGACACAACATGATACCATTTATATTAAGATTAAAAACACAAAGACAGCTTGGGGTCATGATAGAGTAGGATGGTCAGCAGACTGCCCACCAAGAAAACAAGTATAAACCTAGATGAAACTGTGGGGGAAAAAACCATTTCAGATCACTTGGGAAAATGAACCACAGGCAAACGACAAATTAAGAAGTATTTACTCTTAAAAAATGTTAGTATATAGATAAGAATGGTGGTGGTGACTATGCGACCTTTTGGCCTGAGATTATATCCAATCTGCACAGTTCTTCCAACTCAGCAAAAACTGTAGCTTTACTGACTTGAAGCTGGCTGAGAGAACCACCAATTCTACTGCCTGAGGCAGAAGACTTGATACAAGGTAGGAAGCAAAGTGAGTACAAAATCCTACAGCTTTGCTAGTTAAAGGCAGACCTGGTTTAGAGAAGAAGATCTGCAGCGTTGGTAGCACAACACCCTGGTCCCAGGATGGGATAGGCGGCATATCAGCCAGAAATGTAATGGGGAAACCTTGAGAGTAAGAAAGCCAAAGAAGACAAAGTCCCCCCATATCCTTAGCTGACTGCCAAATTATGCCTGTGCCAGGGTAAGCCAGAGAAAGCCCAAGGAAAAAAATAAGAAAAAAAGAAGGGGGACAGTGGGGAGAAGACTCAAGAACTGACTATGAGTTGTAATGCAGTCCTTAACCCACAATCAGACTGATCAGCAATCGATGGAAGGTATACAGGCTTGAGGTGTCTAAATACAAACTCTGCCTGGATAACTGGCTGATCTCTAAACTATTCAGATATAGGGCAACTACTAGCTAAAAAATTAAATTTAAAATAAAAAAACCCCTACAATGACATCAGTGTCTACACTGCAAGGGGGCATTAATCCCACAGCTTAAAATCTATACAAGTTACTAAAACAAAAAACAACTTAAGAGTTGCTATTACATAATACAGTATCTTAAAGGCCTAATTTTCAGCCAAAAATTAGTAGATGTGTAAGAAAACAATAAAGGGTGAGCCACATGCTGGGGAAAAACCATCAACAGAAACTGACCCTAAGTGAATCCAGATGTTGGATTTACCAGACTTCAAAGATATTATTATAAATATGATTAAATAATTAAAGAAAATTATGCTAACAATATGTTAATCAATGGAGAATTTCAAACGAGAAATAGAAAGTGAAAAAGAAGCAAATGGAAATTCAAAAGATGATTAGTACAATAATGAAATGAAAAATTGAGTAGATGGGCTCCATAGCAGATTTGAGATGTCGGACTAAAGAATCAAAGAACTAAAGATGGATCAATAGATATTAGCATATCTGAAGAACAGAAAGAAAAAAAGTGGAAGAAAGCTAAACAGAGCCTCAGTGACCCATACGACAAAATCAAACTTTCCAACATCTGGGTGATGGAGTTTCAAAAGCAGAAGAGGAAGAAAGAAGCGGGCAGAAAAAATTTGAAGAAACAGCAACTGAACACTTTCCCAAATTTTGATGAGAACTATTAACTTGTAAGTCCAAGAAAATTCAACTAAATCCAGGAAGAACAAACACAGAAAGAACTCTACTTAGGCACATAACAGTTAAACTACTAAAAGCCAAAGACCAGCAGAAAAATCCTGCAAAACAGAACTCTATACATTGTTTAGAATACAAATATATGTAGAAAATGTATGAAAATATATAGGTCAATGATAAACAGCAAATTCAAGACAGTGAAGAAGGGAGAATAATAAAAATCAGAGAGTGATATACAGGAAGCTTGAACTGTATTTAAAAGGATTCATTTGTTAATCTGGGCACCAAGTATAGGGTATGCATTATAATACCATCTACAGCTTTCTGAATGCTTCAAATATTTTCTCACCAAAAGTCATCAAAAAGGATTATGTCATCTGCTAACGTGAAGAAAGAAAAAAGATAAGGGGAGAAACTCTTCTCTAGTTTCATGAAAATGTTTTTTATAATAAAGCACATTTTCACATTGCTTATCTGTGTGTATGCGTGCTTGTGTGTCTGTATGTCAGTCGCTCAGTCATGTCTGGCTCTTTGTGACCCCATGGACTTTTCTGTCCATGGAATTTTCCTGGCAAGAATATTGGAGTGAGTTACCATTTCCTACTCCAGGGGATCTTCCCAACCAGGGATCAAACCCAAGTCTCTTATACTGGCAGGATGATTCTTTACCACTGTGCCACCTGGGAAGCCCCATTGTGTATCTGGATTCATTAAGACAGGTTACAGTTAAAGAAAAACTACCTTTTAAGTGATTACATGCTTCAAGGAGAGTTATCAATATAGGAATATCTGTGTACCATTTCAGTTATTAGTCTGCAATATCACAGTGAAAATTTCACTGACTTTCATTTATAGATTTTACCTTACAGCTCCTGAGCCATTCCAGACTGCTGGGCACTGGGAACAATATGGCCACTCTTTTGAATCTAATCTGTTATCAATGGCATCCTAGGGAAGATAAGAATTAAATCCATCAAGAAGATACTATAAACTCTATATTTTGTTTTACATAAAACTCAAAACTTGTATTTACAATTAAAGTGCATAAGGATACATATTTAATAAAATAAGCTTAGCCCTCTTTTTGAAACTCACAAATCTTATTTGCTACAAAATTAATGCAATTATTAAACCAATATTTATTGCATGCCGACATTTCTTATTTACAGGGTTCCCACTTTGGTGTGAAAATCCTAGGTACTTTATCAGGGTATTTATCTCGAGAATGCTAAGGGTTTCTAAACACCATCTTAATCCTGACAGACCTTTCAGGCTACCAGAGTTCAGGCCTTGCCTTTCATAACTAAAGTTGTTCAGTTGTGTTCAACTCTTTGCAACCCCATGGACAATAGCCTACCAGGCTCCTTCGTCCATGGTATTTTCCAGGCAAGAATACTGGAGTGGGTTGCCATTTCCTTCTCCAGGAGATCTTCCCAACCCAGGGACTGAACCAGGGTCTCCTGCATTGTAGGCAGACACCTTACCGTCTGAGCCACCAGGGAAGTCTTTGCCCTTCATAGTGATGGCTTTAAAATAAAACATGCATCCTGGCCTAGGTGTATTCAAGACCATCTGATGAGATGGAAGAAGCTTTCTTTTTCTTTTAAAAATGTTTCCTTCTTTTTACGGTTAACATCTTATGATATTGATGTGTATGTATATAATATACACATAGTGTTTTATCAGTACAGCATTTATATAGTTTATAAATAAATGTATAGTGTTTTAATCACTACAGCACCTACATAGTTTATAAATAGCCACATACTATAGGCTCCAGATCACATTTATTATGAGAAAGTGTACATAATGAAAAGTTTGAAGATCACCAATTTAGAACACCACAGCTTTAGAACATGGTCCCACAAACAGTAACAAGAAGAAGGAATGGACACAAGGTCCTCCGCAGTCCTGAGTATTTCAATAAGACTGCAAGATGTGAAGAATCAAAGCTTCAGGAGTACCCTAAAGGCCTTAGGTTGCTACTGAGGTAAAGTGGAGTTTTTGAATTTAACATGAAGATCCTTCTTAAAGGGTTTGAGAAGGTCAATTCTTATTTTTAAAATAGTGTCAGTAGCAAAGAAAAACTCCTTAGTTCCACATCCTTGTTACAGATCAGGGAAAAAAATCTTACATTGCAGGGAAAAAAGTCTAAACTCATCGAAATCTTCATCTATATCAAGCATGTGTAAATGACATAGAATTAGTCAAGCAAAACAGAAAAATCATGGGATAAACTGTACCTAGTTTCCAAAGGAAAATAGAAATTCATGTTTAATAAGTTAAAGGCAAATTGGAATAAATAGAACTATCTGATTATGACTTTATTGAGCTCATAATGCAATTATTAGTGCATTTTCTAACTTCCTAAAATTGAAAATTATTTTCTAAAAGCAAACAGTACTAAAAGAATCAGCCATCTGTCAATTATAAAAGCAAATGATAGGTTTACATTTTAATCACAAATCATTTCTAAGAATATTGTAATTTAACATTCTAATAGTGGTCACAGAAAATGTTATTTTGTTGAACTTTCATTCAACTAAATTATTTATATTTCTGCTATATAGTAATTTCAAACAACAGAGTCTTTTTCATAAAGCATGCGTGTGTTTATCTTTTTAAATTTATTCTGAGGCAATTAGTGGTATGAATTGGCAGTCTTTAAGGGAGAACTTTCAAGAGCTTCCTCTCCTCCCTAGATATCAGATACAGCCTTCTTTTGTGAACCCTCTCAGTACTGCAGATAATTCCTGACCCACAGATATGTTCAAACTGACAGATAAATGGACAGAGAGTAAAAAATATTCTACAAAGGGCAGAGTATACATAAAATTTAATGAACTTTACCTCCAAAATATCTTTGATGAAAGGCGTCCATCTAGACAGTTGAAAAGTTTCTTCTGCAGACCGATCCTTTCTTGATGGTTTGCCTTGTTGAGACTAATATAATTAGAGGAAAAAAACTAAAAATCAGTGATTTTATTTAGTGATATTCTCTTTATCTTTTCTATCAAGATGTTTAATTTACAACAAATACTATGTTGCATGTGACTTAAAACTAACAGTGGAAAAGTCCACTAAAGAAATCTCAAAGGTGCAGTCATATAACTTCACAGTATTTCTGTACATTAATGATAAAATTTATGATAGTATCAGAAAGTATGTTTTCTCCAAAATGCTTATATAAAACTTGATAGGAAAGAGTAAGATTCTACAGACTTCTTCAAATTTTGCTATAAATAAATCATAGAAAGAAAAGTATAAATAGCAAATTACAACAGAAGCTAAAAGATATAAATTCACTAGAAAAATGTATTTGTCCAAATTACTCACACATGGAAAATAAAATAAAATTTTTAATATTTTACTTACCAAATCTACAAAGGAAATTATGAAGACTGTCCACATGGATTCTCACATAAGAAAACATATTTAATGCAAACCACCATGCATGCACATGTATAAGTATATACAGAATGTAAGATTTCTTACTGGAGGGACAATGGGAACACCAAGGTAGCTCCAGTTACGAATCATGTCACTCTCATTTTCTATCTTTACATTCTGGATCAACCTGTCCAAGTTTTCTTCTGTAGTTCCTTAGATAAATAAAAATGAATGCACAGTCAAATAATTGCTACCACAATCATTTCTAGGTTTAGGGACCCAAGAATAAAGCTTTTTTAAAAGAAAGCAAACATTTAAATTATATAACCTTCAGTTTGCTCCCAATTCCACATTTTTCCTTTTATTTATCTTAATCAACTTTAACCACTACTTTTTATTTTCCTGCGGGAGACCTGGGCTCAGTCCCTGGGTTGGGAAGATCCCCTGGAGAAGGGTAAGGCTACCTACTCCAGTATTCTGGCCTGGAGAATTCCATGGACTTTATAGTCCATGAGGTCGCAAAGAGACATGACTGAGCGACTTTCACTTTCACTTTAATTTTTCTAAGATTCTCTTTTTACCAGTAGTAAACCACTTACTGTAAAGTGATTTTAGATCTGGGTACTCCTTGGAAGGAAAGTTATGACCAGCTTAGACAGCATATTCAAAAGCAGAGACATTACCTTGCCAACAAAGGTCTGTCTAGTCAAGGCTATGGTTTTTCCAGTGGTCATGTGTGGATGTGTGAGTTAGACTGTGAAGAAAGCTGAGTGCCGAAGAATGGATGCTTTTGAACTGCAGTGTTGGAGAGACTCTTGAGAGTCCCTTGGACTGCAAGGAGATCCAACCAGTCCATTCTGAAGGATATCAGCCCTGGGTGTTCATTGGAAGGAATGATGCTAAAGCTGAAACTCCTAATACTTTGGCCACCTCATGTGGAGTTGACTCATTGGAAAAGACCCTGATGCTGGGAGAGATTAGGGCAGGAGGAGAAGGGGACGACAGAGGATGAGATGGCTAGCTGGCATCACCGACTCGATGGGCATGAGTTTGAGTAAACTCTAGGAGTTGGTGATAGACACGGAGGCCTGGTGTGCTGCGATTCATGGGGTCACAAAGAGTCGGACACGACTGAGCGACTGAATTTATCTTTATCTTAATATATTCATTAAAATATAAACAATCTATATTACCATTAATACTGAAGATATAAAGTAGGATTGCTCTTATTTTATCATAATTATCATGATTTTTGCTGAGCAGAACTGGAAGGAGTACTCGCATAGCATCTTTGACTTTCTGTCCTTCTGCATCAGTTCCAAGTGCCAGGTCCTTAATGAAAATGAAATATAGTTAGTGGTCTATGATCTAAATTCACTTTTCAGTTAAAAATATTACTAAAATTTGCCAAATTTTAAAGGAACATTGATGATGTTTCATAGAAACTGTGAGCATCACTTGTAAACTATTACTGTATAAAATGTAAAAAGTCAAAACAATTCAGAAAGGAAGAAAATCATTAATCTAAACTTTTGCTAACATGGTAGACATGAACTACATGTGGCTACTGAGCACTGGAAATGGGTCTAGTCTGAATCAAGATGTGCTATAAGTTAAAACAACAGTTTGAAGATTTACATTTGAAAAAAAGTGTAAAAATATTTCAATAATTGTATACTGATTACATGTTGAAATGATAGTATTTTGGATGTACTGAGCTAAATAAGTACATTATTAAAATTAACCACACTCATCTCATTTTACATTTTTAATGTAATGACTAGAATATTTAAAATTACACATGACTTGTGTTCTATTTCTATTAGATAGTACTGATTTGAACAGTTTTGGCATCGGAGAGGAGCCTTTAATTAAATGTGCCTACATAGTACTCTGCAGGATGTTACCTGAAATGCTGCACCCACTGAAAAAGGCCAGCCAACACTGTTACCCTGAATTAACGCTCCAAACATTGAAATCATCCCATTCAACCAAACATGCAGATTAGGAGGGACAGCCTACTATTAACATGATACTGTATAGCTACTTGTTGGAATTGGTAAGCAATATTGCATTAAATACTTAAGTGGCTGTATCTCCTTCTAAAAGAGATTGTACGGTCTAGGGCACTATATTGAGCAAAAAGTTAGGTTTTACCTTACAAAGTTAATTCTGGAAATCTACCTTAAACATAGGTGTTTCTGACTCTGCACTTACCTGTTCAGTTTTGCAGAGCTTTTCTATATTAGACTTGAACTTATTCATGCAATCTTCTGCTAAGTTAAGATGAACAACTTGCTGAAAAACAGAAAGCAAAATCAATTATTTAATGCATTTTCACTTCTTTCTATGTAACCGATAATACTAAACTTTTGAGATGGGCCTGAAGGGAAGTATGAGCTTAGGTGGGAAGGAGGTACCATGTAAATCAAGGGAAACAACTCAAGAAAGAAAAAAAGTGGAAATTATCATGATCTAAAGGGGATAATCAACAGATCAAAAAAAACAGAACAAAAGGGCTGAACTTGTATTGGGTTTACAAGTAGTGAAAAATAAAGTGAGAAAAAACCAGTGAAGTCCATAAAGTCAAGCAGAAAAAGTTCGAATTTACATTACTGATTTTTGATTAGGGAGTAATACAATAAAAAATTTGATTAGTATTATTCTGGCAATGACTTCTGAGAAGGACCGGAACAGCACAAACCAAAAAAAATAATTTACCTGCCCACACAGCTTTAACTGCTTTAAAATTTACTAATATATAACTATTAATTCAAAGAAGCAAGCATAATAACAAGGACTTGTCAATGCAATTTTGAATTTTCTTATTAAGCTGATAAAAAATAAAGTTTCTCTGGCTGTTCAAGACAAAGATATAAAAAAGTTTTGGCTGGATTTGAACAAATATAGAGAACTCTATTGGGTAGCTTAGACATTTGGGGGTATTTCTCAGACCTAAAGTAAGGATTTAAAGGTCAACTAATACCAAGTATTCCATGACACCCACTGCTAAACTGGACTACAGAACTGAGTGGACTAATAAATTAAAAATGATTTCTTATATATGATACTTCTTACCTTAGTAATCTGTTTACGGAAATGGGGCATCTTTTTCATCAGCTGGGTAAGAGCACTAAGTGATGTCTAGGAAAAATCAAACATTTTTAAAAACTAACTTATGATTCAGTTATTTTATATAATAACTTTTAAATCCTATAGTTTTAAATTTTTATTAATTTACTAAATATTTGCCAATTAAAAAAAACAATTTCAAAAGGTTTCCAGTTGCAGCCATAATAAAAGTAGCTGATATAAAAATTAATTCTCCCTCCATAAACAAAACCAAAATTGGACAAAATAAAAAAAGACAACAGCTTTCAAGCAAAGGATGCCTTAAAAATAGTTAAAAGTTAGGTTACTTGAACAAAGGGAAGCACAGGAGGTGATCCCTGCACTCATCTGGCTCTTCTCTGGAACATTTTCCAAAGCACAGTAAAAGGAGGTAAAATTCAAGTAGAAAAAAAGTCTCTCTGAGCATAGGAAAAAGAGATCCGAGTTTGGGGCTACTGAGGTAGGGTTTGCGGTCCAGGGTACTAGAGAATAAAAGCCAGTCACAGCACAGCTCACAGATGTGTAGAGGCAATGCCTTAGGGTTCCTGGCCAGATACTAACCTGCATGTGTACAGGGCATAAGTCAGAGGCCTAACAGAGAATGACTGCAGAGATTTCACATGATCTTTAAGACAGTATTGGCATTCTCTGATCCAGACAAAGTAAAGAGCTCTTAGTGAACATCCCAGACATTCAGTCCTGGAAGGACTATGTCTTTGAACTAAATACAAATGTGAAATACACTCAACGTAACAAAAGCCTCACATGAAATTTCCACACAATCTAGGTTATTCACCAGCAAATTAACCGACTGCCAGAAAAGAACTCAGCACTCTTTGTAGACAGAACATCTTCAACAGCCTCTGCAATATAGCATCCACAAGGTCCAACATACAATATATAACTGGACATGTAAAACAGGAAAAAGTGATACTCAAGTGGTAAAAAGAGTCAATAAAAGCAGACTCAAAATAATCCAGATGCTGGAGTTAGCAGACAAAGAATTTAAAATAACATAGTTATGTTAAAGAAAACAGGGGAAAAGATAAACTGTAAATGAATGAAAAGATGGAGTATATAAATCAGTAGAGAATCAGATTTTATTAAAAAAAATTCAGTGACTGTCCCAGAACTAAATGCAATCTTTGAAATTAAAAACACAATGAATACATTATTGGTCAGACTGTAAAATGGTACAGCAAACTAGTAAGTTTAGAAGTTTTCTATATGATTAAATATACATTTCCTATATGATCCAGCAATCCCACTCTTATTTAAACAAGTGAATGAAAACATCTGTTCACATAAAACTTGAATGTTCATACTGGGAACTCATGTACACCTAAGACAGAAAATTTTAATTAATAAAATAAAAAAAATTAAAAAAAAAACACTTGAATGTTCATAGTGGCTTTATTTGTAATTGCCATCAACTTGGGAAAAAACCTAAATGTTCTGCAATTTGTGGATGGATAACATCCATACAATATACCCATACAGTGGAATACTACTCAGCAATAAAAATGTTGAAGGTACTGTTATATGTCACATGGATGAATGTCAAGTGCAATAGATTAAAGGAAAAAGTCATACTGTTGTTATTATTATGTTATTACATAAATGACACTTAGCTATCATTCTGGAAAAGGCAAAACTATAATAATAGAAAAAAAGAATAGTGGTTCTAAGGTGGAGAGGTTGCCTACAAAGTGGCAGAAGGCAATGGGGGATATTGATGGAACCGTCCTGTATCTTGGTTGTGGTTATATGAGAGTATACATTTGTCAAAACTCACAGAATCATACACTATAAAGGGGAACTTTACTTCCTAACTCAGTTTTAAAAAGCACTAGTCAAAATAAAGCAGGTATGGCTATATTAAAGTCAGACAAAGTAGAGTTTAAGGCAAGGAATATGCAAATGAAAACTAAAATGACATTTTATATTGATAAAAGATAAATTCAATAGAAAGAAAACTATCTTAAATTTATAGAGTCTAATTAAACAAGGGTGCATCAGTTGATATAGCTTTGAGAGTTGATAAGATTATTTTTAAAAATAGACTAATTCAGTCATGTATTATACCATTCCTGGTAACTGATATAAAAAACAGATAAAAAATTTGTAAAGAGATAGAATATTTGAATAACATGATGAACCAACTTGGCTCAATTAACATTCATAGAATTTGTATTCTTTTCAAGTACACATAGGGTATTTATCACAACAGATCATATGATAGGTCACAAGCCAAGCCTGAACAAATTTCAAAGGACTAAACTCACAGACTCCATTCTCTGACCATTATATAATTAAATTACAACTCAGTAACAGTAAAATAAGTAGAAAACTCACAAACTCTTTGAAATAAAAAAAATTCGTATATAACACGAGTCAAAGAAATTATAATAAGAGAAAATATTCTGAGCTAAATGGAAGTAAAAACAGGTTATTCCAAAACTTGGGAAATGCAGCTACATAATGTTAAGAAGGAAATAGCTAAATATATATAGGAGAGAAAAAAGTCAAAAATCAATGTTCTTAACATCTGACTCAAGAAGTTAGAAAAAGAAAAACAAGCCAAAGAAGGCTGAAATCAATTCAATATAAAACTAACATACAGAACAAAAATCAGCAAAGCCAAAAGTTGGTTCTTCGAAATACTAATCATATATAAATAGAGGATATTAATAGTAAAGAGGCTGAAACACAAATCAACAAAACTAGGATTAAACAGAACATAGGTACAGGTTCTATAGACACTGAGAACATAAGAGGATATTTGAAAATGTAGATTTAACAGACAAATCCCTTAAAAATGCAATATCTCAAAAGTGATATAAGAAAAAATTAAAATCTGAAGAGCTCTGTACCTATTAAAGACCTTATAATTAAAGACTTCTCCATAAAGAAAACTCCATGCTCAGATACCTTCAGTTGTGAAATCTTTCAAGCAATGATGGGAAAAGTAATGACAACGTTATACAAACACTTCCAAAGAATAATGTGACAGGGAAAGCATTACAATTTATTTTAGACCAATATAATTTTGCCACCAAAACTGCCTAGAACATCACCACAAGAATAAAAAGAATTATTGCTCATAAATCAAGTAAACATTCTAAACAAAATATTAGCAAGCAGAATCCAGTCATAGGAAAGGGATAAGTTATCATAACTTAGTGGAGCTAATTCTAAGAACGCATGGATGGTTTAATGTTAGAGAACAATGAATGTAACTCATCACATTAACAGAATAAAAAAGGAAAAAATAATTTAATAGGTGCTGAAAAAGCATTTGATGAAATCTGACATTCATTGTTGATTTAAAAAAACAAAAAAACCCTGTTCACAAATATGGAATACAAGGAAACTTCTTATTAATATGACAAAGGATGTATCTAAAATAACCTAAAACTACCATAATAGCCAGTGATGAAATATCAAACACATTTCCCCCAAGGATATCCTGTCACCAGTTCTACTCTATATTTTACGCTAGGAGGTATTAAGAAAATACCAAGTAGGAGGTACCAAGAAATTCGTGTAAAATGTATGAAGAGTCAAAAGGATAGGCTGCTGCTGCTGCTGCAAAGTTGCTTCAGTCATGTCCAACTCTGTGCGACCCCATAGATGGCAGCCCACCAGGCTCCTCCGTCCCTGGGATTCTCCAGGCAAGAACACTGGAGTGGGTTGCCATTTCATTCTCCAACTCATGAAAGTGAAAAGTGAAAGTGAAGTTGCTCAGTCGTGTCCGACTCTTCGCGACCCCGTGGACTGCAGCCTACCAGGCTCCTCCGTCCATGGGGTTTTCCAGGCAAGAGTACTGGAGTGGGGTGCCACTGCCTTCTCCAAAGGATAGGATAAATTTTCTTTATTCATAGATATTATTGTGGAATTTTCTGAAATGACAGAAATGTCCTATATCTTGACTTAGGTGGTAGTTCCACATGGTGTGTATTTACATGTGTGTGTGTATGAATACAAATATACGTATGTAAAAAGTTATTCAGTATACATTTAAGATTTGTGCATTTTATTTAGGTAAATTATGAACGTGAAAAGTGAAAGTGTTAGTTCCTCAGTTGTGTCTGACACTGCAACCCCATGGACTGTAGCCTGCCAGGCTTCTATGTCCCCATGGGATTTCCCAGGCAAGACTACTGGAGTGAGTTGACATTCCCTTCTCCAGAGGATCTTCCCGACCCAGGGATCAAACCTGGGTTTCCTGCACTGCAGGCCAATTCTTTATCACTGAGCCACCATACCTTTATATTAAAAACCCTAACATGAATACGTTTATGCAATTGGCTAAATGGTCTTTTAAAAATAAACTTTAAATGTAGAGACATTTAAAGACAGATAAAATATTGCTAAGTGTTGAGGCTGGGTAATGGGTACAAGATTATTTTCTCTACTTTGTGTATGTTAGAAACTTCTCAAACGGAAAGTTAAAAAGATAACAAATTTTACACAAACTTTAAAATTCACATTTGTCATAACCTTGAAAGTTATATCAATACTCTTACCTTTCCTTCTGTTGCTTTCTTTGTTGATGAAATTTCCTTCATAAGCTTGGGAATTTCCCTGTCAAATTGTAAGACAATTCTTTAAATTTCTAAAGTGTAATTCACAACAGTATCTTACGATTAAAAAATGTACTATTAGTACTCTGTAATTAGTACTTTTTTTAAATGTGGAACAAAAATTAAAACAGGTTCACATACTCTAATACAACTGCAATATGGCGATGTCGAATTTTGACCCAGAGGTCATCATCTTCTTCAAGGATTGCCTCCTTTTCCTTCCCATCTGTCTTGTATCTACAAGTAACAGACGTATGAAACTTTTGGATTATTTTGTGCCAGATAAAGTAAAAGAAAAATTTTTATAAGTAACAATTTTAAGACACAGCTCAAGAAACTGAAGATTTTAGGAGGATAATGAATACCTACTCAAAACTAAGGCATATTGCTATCCATACAACAAAAATCAAGTGCTACGCCCACCATGACCTTTTTACTTTCAATGTTACTTTTTGCTGTCATTATTAGAGTTTTATCTCAGTATGTTAGAAACAAAAATTCAGTGTTCCATAGTCAACTTTAACAAGAGTGAATATACTAACAACTTGTATTCTAATTGCTCAAAACAATACTTTTGATGTACTAATAACCATCAACACAATTGTCAAACATCCATTAAGAAATGTCACTCCCTAATGAAGTCTATTAAGTACTGAAGGTGTTTCAGAGCTGGTACAAAATTCACAAACATATATATTTATCTATTTCTATATTCTTTCCTTACCCTATAAGTATATCTCTTTTAAAGAACTGGGAAAGGCAATGAGAGAAAAACTAATGTAGCCATTAAAAACTTTGATTGCTTTAATGAGTTCTACTGAACTGAGAGGCAATTAAAGAGGTTCAAGAAATTACTCCAAATGGATACTTAGAAATTTCTGCTCTGTATTATTTCCATTAAAAATCACGATGGAGCACAATCCACAGGAAGTTCACGCTTCCCTCTAGTCTGATCCCTAGACTTTCTTGACTCATAAGAAAAGGAGTATCTCTGATTTTTTTGTTTTTAAATAAGCCTCTCTACAACCCTTAAAAAATTAAATCTTGCTTTCCTTGCCAGCAAACCTTGGGAGATAAATATTTTATGTACTAGGTTAGAAATGTCTGAAAGTTAATGTCAATAAACTGGAACCAAATCCTTTAGTGTCCATTACTTTAAGTCATTTCGAAATCTCTTGAGCAATGCAGGTTTAGAGACCTAAAGGATAAGAGAGATAAATAACATCCTTTCTGAAAATTCAGAATAAAGTGCTTAAAACTACTTTTATACTAGAAAAATAGCTATGTTGCTCTGTCAGCTAACATTAACACAAATAACAAAGAAAAACTCAGAATTTGACTAGAAGGCAAATACAAATACAAGAGAAAATACAAAATTAGTTTAAACAATATTTGTTTTAAGAAAAAATATTAAATATAATTAGCACAAATTTTTGGATTTTTTAATCTATAAAAATTACTAAACATAAGATTTCAGAAAACTAATTTTCATTTTTATTACTTCCAAGCAGTAACTCTTGGCTGAAAAATGCCAATCTGGATTTTGAAATTACGATATCAAGTAACATGTTATATATATGTGTGCATGTGGTACATACACTCAAATAACATGTCATATATATGTGTGTGTATGTATATACATAAATGATATACAAAGGTGACAATAAAATGGTTCCTTAATAGAAAAATAAGTTCATTTTTCATTTAACTATTTGATATTACTTTTAAAGTTAATATGCTTATATCAGAGTTAAATCAATAATAGGTACCAAACTGGTAAAACTGCTTCTCTTCTCAATAACCATCCTATATAGTTTTCTAATCTTCTAGTATTTTTAAATACATTATGGTGACAAGATGCACGTTTACATACTTTTTGATGTCCAATTCAGAATAATCACAGCCTGACCAATTTGAATATGTTTTCCACTTCAATAAATATAGTAGTGGGCCCGGTTTATTTACTGACAAGTACAATTCCAGCTGTTTAAAATCTATTTTTGTTGCAGACATAATTAAGGAAGCAAATATACCAAAAAAGCTTCAAAGCAGTTAAATTACCTATTAACTAACAAGGTCAGGATATTTTTAATAGATTATGGTTATAGGTGTAACAGAAAGATTAAAGCCTTGAATAAAAAAGGTTATAGGGGCTTTAGATTTCTGTTGCCTGCATAAATCATTAAATGCTAACATCCTATCCTGTTTGTATATGCCCTATATATTCCTTTAAAGTTATACTTGCTTGTATGTATCGTTCTCAATCGGCAGTAGATCGTATGCCATTGCCTGAAAGGTCAGTTCATGCACGACAGTGGACACAGGATCAAAGCCACGATCAATTATTATGAGCTGGGAATGAGTTTTACCCTGGAATAACAAGATAAAATTATCTTAAGAAACTTCCATTTCTTTCTGTGAACACATTTTTACTATCTTAGAAAACAAAATTAGACTTATCCTAAGTTCTGCCACATTCTTAAACATGAAGTTATATTAAAAAAGAAAAATATGAGAGGTACAAGAGGGGAAGAAAATAAGACCACAAAACCAAAGCTTTCATAATTAGATTAACAGGCTTACTTAATAATATGATACTGTGAAAATTCTTTTAAAAATATAACATTTGGCTTTCACTATATCTATTTTCTTGGAATTCAGCTTCATAAACACTAAACTGATCTCAGTTATGAAAGGAAGACATTACCTGAGCTCTTTATGTTACACACTGCACTAAACTAAGCTTCCTAGTCCTCTGATACTGCATCTGTCAAGTCTACTCAGACTCCTCCCTCTCCAACCCAAGCCCAAATGCTGGAATTCCCCAGGTTCCAATCTTAGTCTTTGATTATATTATCTTGATACGATAGTAGTAGCTGTCATTTATTAAACTCCTATAGTGACTATAGTGAAGTTGCTCAGTTGTGTCCGACTCTTTGTGACCCCATGACTGTAGTTTACCAGGCTCCTCTGTCCATGGGATTTTCCAGGCAATAGTCCGGGAGTGGATTGCCATTTCCTTCTCGAGGGGATCTTCCCAACCCAGGAATCGAACCTGGGTTTCCCGCACTGTAGACAGACGCTTTACCATCTGAGCCACATTAAACTCCTATATGTGCCAAACACATGCTAATCTGCCTAATCCTCATACCAACCAACGAAAGTACATATCATATGATCCACATTACATGAAAATACAACTCAGAGTAAATATGTCCAAGAACACAGAGTTGGTGATAAAAGGAAAAACTATGTTTATTAAATGTTTACTCAGCTGCAAGGATTATTCTAAAAACTTTTATGTATGAATGCATTTAATCCTCTATATTGTAAAACAGGTATTCTCCTATTACCCCCATTTTATAGATAAAAAACATAACTTGCTAACTGATATATACATGAATTAAATGGCAGAGTCCGGATCTGGACAAAGAACTTAATTCAAAACTGTTATCTTCCCCACTAAACCACACTGTCTATTAAGATTTCTACCACCATTTATATCAGTGATATCCAAATCAAAATTCTCAAATCAATACTGGAAAATAAATGAACAACAGTTTCCTTGGTTTATAAAGAAATAAGGCAGATTTTAAGCATAACCACTATTTGTCTTTTATATGTTACCTTTATTAGGCTCTTTTCATCAATCTTGTAGTAGTTTTCAAGCTTTTTTTCAACAAGCTGAGCAAGCTTACTGGCATTATCTAGAGGTTTACTAGAAATGAAAAAGATATTCAAACTATCTTTCAAGACACACTTTATATTATCAAGTTGAATTCTAAAATTAAACCATAAATTAATTTAAAAGATTTTATAAGCATGGAGAAATTTAGATAATAATACTAAGCAAATATAATGCTGTATCAATTTGTTTGGATTTTATCAATGTAAACCTTATCATATGTGCTTCAGATTGTTTTCATATGAAGGAAATATAAATAAAACTATAGTTTCTTTATTCCCCTCCCAATTCCCAGTCTTCACCCCAACCCCTAGCCACTCCTGCCCCAAAGCAACTACCACCATAATTTGATGTATATTCTTCCTATCATTATAATTATACATATATTTACTGTTTTATATGTATTTTAACAGTATGTTTTTACTGTCATATATGTTTGAGATCTATGTTGGTTGACACATCAAAAAATATTTACTCATTTTAGTTCTATATAGTATTCCATCATATGATTATACTGGATTTACACATTCACTCCCCTAAAGATGGACATTTAAATCATTCTGAATTTTATACTATTGCAAACAACATGGAAACAAATAACTTTATACATATATCTCCATGCAAATGTTTCTCTAGGTATATTATTTCTAAAAGTAGAATTACAGGTCATATATGTTTTCAACTTTTCTACCATATTATATTACTCTCCAAATTACTTGACCAATTATCTATCCCATTTCTATGACATTTCCCTATATGCTAATATTTAGTCAACTTTCCAATATAGTTGTTATAAAATCATATATCACTATCCTCTAAAATGATAAAACCATATTCTAAATTTTAACTTTAAGACCAGTGATATTAGTGTAACTTCTGAATCTATAAAGAAAATGTTGGAAAAGACTCTTCAATTAGCACACCAACCTCAAAAATGGAGGAACTCTTTGTAAAGGCTTCAAAGTGTTAAAGATCCTTTAGGTTTTATACTTCAAAAGTAAGTAAAGCAACAACTATACAGGATACTTTATTATACATTATGCCTTAAAATATTTTCAAAAGGAAATAATTTTATGTTAGAATTACACTTGAAAAGTTCATAAGGTATAAAAGAATACTTTACAAAAGAATAGGATAGGATTTTAAAAGCCTGGATTATTATTAACTACCACAATAACTGCTACTGCTAAGTCTCTTCAGTCATGTCTGACTCTGTGCGACCTTAGAGACAGCAGCCCACCAGGCTCCCCCGTCCCTGGGATTCTCCAGGCAAGAACATTGGAGTGGGTTGTCATTTCCTTCTCCAATGCAGGAAAGTGAAAAGTGAAAGTAAAGTCACTCAGTTGTGTCCGACCCTCAGCGACCCCATGGACTGCAGCCTTCCAGGCTCCTCCGTCCATGGGATTTTCCAGGCAAGAGTCCTGGAGTGGGGTGCTACTGCCTTCTCTGACCACAATAACTGGTAAGCTTATTAAATTATAAACTGGCTACAGTTATCCCTCAGGAGGGCTTCCCTGGTGGCTCAGTGGTAAAGAATCCACCTACAATGCAAGCGACCTGGATTTGATCCCTGGATTGGGAAGATCCCCTGGAGAAGGAAATGGCAACCCACTCCAGTATCCTTGCCTGGAGAATCCCAAGAACAGAGAAGTCTGGCAGGCTACCATCCACGGGGTTGCAAAAGTTGGACACGACTTAGTGACTAAACCACCACCAGTATCACAGGGGATTGGTTCCAGGACCTCATTCAGATATTAAAATCCACTGATGCTCAAGTCTCGTATAAAATGGTATAGAATTTGCATATAACCTATGCACATACCCCATATACTTAAAGATCATCTCTAGATTACTTACAACACTAATATAATGTAATGCTATGTAAACAGTTATAAATACTATGTAAATGCTATGTAAATAGTTGTCTGCATATAGCAAATTCGAGTTTTACTTTCGGATACTTCCTGCAATTTTTATTTATTTATTTATTCTTTACATTTTCAATCCACAACTGGTTGAATTTGAGGATGCCAAACTTATGGATACAGGATAGTGGATTATATTACATATTCATTTCCCTGAACAGAACCAAACACCAAGAGCAGAAGCTTGAACAGAGACTAAACTCTAGCAAAAGATAAACCACTTAGTTCAGAATGTAATTAGCACAGCACCTATAAGAAAAAGAATGGTTCTAACACTCGAGGTATGAGTAAAGAGCTTGTCTGGTCACATCTGAATTAAGGAGATTTACAATATTTCTTCTAAGTAATTAAGAAAACTTTTTAAATGGTTAAGGATAATGAAACTTAAAAATAAAGCATTACATGAATTTGAAGTTGAACAATTACGCCAACTGCCTTGACAAATGTCAGTGTTTAAAGAACCTTTTAAAACAGAAACAAGTTATATTACTTATTATTATTAGTAATAGTAGTACAGTGTATTTACTTCTACCGTTTCATTAGCGCCATGCACTATATTGAGTGCTTTATAGATATTAACTCATTTAATCCTAAATACAACTTTATGAGGTGATTACTATTATTTTTCCCCTTTCATATACAAAGAAATTGAGGGCAGAAGAATCACAAAGCCAGTAAACAGCAGAGATTAAAATCCAAGCTGTTTGGCTATACAGAACAACATGAAAGTCTAAGAACATAATATTGAGCAAACCCAGATCAAGTTCAATATCAGGCAAAACTGAAATATGTGTTAGAAGTCAGAATAACAGTTACTTCTGAGGAGGAGACAGTGGGTGATGACTAGAAGGGATCATAAAGGGGGCCTCTGAGATGCTGTTAGTATTCTATCTCTTGACCTGGGTGAAGTTAGATGTCTGTGTTCACTTTGGAATGATTTATCAAGCCACATAAATATAATTTATGCACTTTATAGTAAACTTTACTTTCAATAAGAAGCAAATAAATAAAGGTACATAGTACTAAAGTCAAACTTTAACTTAAAACAAAACACAAAAACCCAAATCTGTTTAAAATGGCCACTGGAATTAGATACCATAGATATTTAGACACTATAACCAGTATCCAGATACTATAACTATTTCAATTTGGTAGAAATTTAATGAAACATTAAATGTAAGACAGTATTCCCCACAGGACAACAAAGACATTCTTCTAAGCATTCCTTAAACTCATGAAAAATATTCATGTAATCATATCAAATTTAAGCTCTGAAATTCAGTAACAGAGGCTATCAGTTACTCTGAAATTTAAGCCTTAAACTTTAAATTTCCTTTATATACAGCATAATGTCATAAAGAAAATCTGCAAACCAACACACAAAAGCACAGAGATACTACCTCTATACCAAACAGCAAACAGACATCATAACATATAATGACACCACTGGGTGCCTTACCTTTTATATCTTACTCCAGGATTTTCATCCAGGGTAGCACATACTGTAACTATCTGCTCAGCCATTGTTTCCATGATGGTATCTTTTCCATTTGCATTACTTGGGTCTGGACTGTAACAGTAATAGAATGCATCTGGTACATCAAGAGTATATACCTAAGTTAGGCCAAAAAAGTCACACTGTCAATTTAGAAATTTGATTAAAAATATATATCAAGAAAAGCACAGTTATTCCTTGGGACTCTACAAAATATTTGTACTAACTATGCTGTTTCCTAAAACAACTGTGTCTTTACCTTAATTAAATTTCATTGTCTCTGTCATCTTGATTTCATTCCTTTTCTTACTCTCCTGCTTAATCTACCTCTCTCCTTCAGTTTTCGTTTTATATACAGATTGTACTGTTGGATTTTCTCTACCTGTGCAGCAAATAAAGGGATCTGAGGTAGTCAAAGAACAATAGAAACCTAATACCTGGCAAGAAGAAATAAAGCCAAAATTGGTCTATATATCTGACATACATTAAAATCTCAACCCATCAGAGAATAACCTAGAAATTTTCCAANTAAGTTAGGCCAAAAAAGTCACACTGTCAATTTAGAAATTTGATTAAAAATATATATCAAGAAAAGCACAGTTATTCCTTGGGACTCTACAAAATATTTGTACTAACTATGCTGTTTCCTAAAACAACTGTGTCTTTACCTTAATTAAATTTCATTGTCTCTGTCATCTTGATTTCATTCCTTTTCTTACTCTCCTGCTTAATCTACCTCTCTCCTTCAGTTTTCGTTTTATATACAGATTGTACTGTTGGATTTTCTCTACCTGTGCAGCAAATAAAGGGATCTGAGGTAGTCAAAGAACAATAGAAACCTAATACCTGGCAAGAAGAAATAAAGCCAAAATTGGTCTATATATCTGACATACATTAAAATCTCAACCCATCAGAGAATAACCTAGAAATTTTCCAAAGTTAATGTGTACCTTCAATTCCTTAGCTTATACTCTTGATATTAAGAGTATAAAAAAATTTCTCTCCCAAAGTAGAAAAATACTTCCTCAAAGAACACAGCATTGTGCCAGACATAGTACTGGTCTTTGTATACATACAGTAAAATCTCATAGACATTTCTCAACAAACAAAAGCATTTACCTACATGCAAAGAACAGGATTAGAGATTTACTATTGTGGTATTTGAGAAATACAAAAGAAAAGGCTCTCTAATTGGAGAAGAGTTTCACATTCAATTAATTTTAATTTTGTTTCTAAACAATGGTAGTAATCCCTCTTAGTTTAACGTACTGAGTGTAAAAGTAGACACATAATAAATAATATAGGTTAACTAATAAATTATGGATAAACCTCCCTGCATTTCCTTTCACACAAAGTAATACATTTCTCTGACCATAACCTATCACTAACAGTAGGAGCCTGAACATGGACTGAGATTCAGCTAAAGTTAATGTGCCATTTATGTCTGTTCTGCTCAAAGTCTTAGCTGCCATAACTGCCAACAAGTACCCTACAGCTGGACTGTGGCTTTCTCACAGTATTCTATCCCATTGCAGTAGAAAGTATATGTTCAAAAATATTTATTGCCCTTCCTGTCAGGGCCTCTCCTTATGTGAGTATACTTCCCACTCATGGATATCATTGGAATGTGAACAGAAGTGACATGTGCCTACTTCCCTGCAGAAGCTTTAAATGCCATTGTATGGCTCCACCATTTCTCTTTTCTTTCTGCTATGTCCCAGAGAAGAGTTAACTTCACTCCTTTAGCTTACATCCCAGAATGAAGAGTATATAGAGCAAAGACCTAGTCAAACCACAGTGGACAATAACATGAATGAGAAATAAATTTTGTTGTTGTGAAACACTGCGATTTGGAGATTTGTTACCACATCTTAAATTAATCTAACTTATTATCTAATACTCCAATGAACCAAGCAGAACTCTGGAGCTGGTTTTCTTTCTATACTCACAACTTGTCTTTCCTTCCCTCTCCTCCCCTACTTTCTTTCCAGCACTAACATGATGTGCTCTTTTAGACTATTACCAAATGCTTTCTTCATCTCCATGACCCACAACCAGTTCCTTAAATACAGGAATTCTCTGTTACCCCCACTCACAACTTCCATTTACTTTTCTTGCTAAATTATAGCTAGCTTAGATCTATTTCCATCTAGACACAATCTAGCACTTTCTCCACTAACTATACCAGATTTTTTTGTACTCTCTAAGGTCCACTGTAAACAAACTTTCTTATATTGATGCTTTTCATCTAATTGTCCTAATTTACATGTGATAGTATTAATTAAACCCTTTGAAAGGGAAAGCGTTTTCTTTAATCCCTTTGACTCATGGATTTAGGAAAAGTCAATCACTTTTCTCTCCATGCAACTTCTAAATATGTTTAACGTACAACTTCTCTTCTTTGTAAGACTATCATACCTGACTACCAATTTCTCTTCAATGATCTCCCAATTTCTACTTTTCCTTAAAGATTTTGGTACTCTTCTGTATCTGCCCATTTTTTGCCATCATTCTTTTTTTTTTTTATTAGCACTGAATTTTAATTAAAATTGATAGTTTAGATGAAGAACAGGACTAGAATAGTGTTTACAATCAACTTCTGAAAAATCACATTTACATAAAGGAAATAANTTTTAAAAGATTCAACTAGAGCTCTTAACAAAGATGAGTCTTCAGCCTGTTTTAGTTATGGCCATGCTCTTCATTTCAAATCATATGCAAGTCTAACATGCAGCTTCTACTGCAAATAATGAGATATCTGTTACATTAGAATGACCCAGGGCCCCACGCCATGGAAAGCGGAAAAGGGAATGAATCTCTATACAATTTCAGGGAATAATACTGTGGCTATAGTTTAGCCTTTCGAGCACTGTTGATTTTGGTCATTGATCTCAGCACATGAGAAAAAGTGTCAGTGAGTACAAGTGGACATTAAAAATAATTCCTAGGCTATTAGTAGAAAATAAAATTTAAAAAAAAGTCCCTGGCCACGTTCACAAAGGTGGCATAATGGTATGCATAAGAAAAAGGCTGTAAACTTATAGAAAAGATAAACTCTGGCTTCTAAACAAATTACAAAATTGATTTTGCCTTTACCCTTGAGAGTTATAGAGAAAAATATAAACCAGTAGACCCTAGTTACCAGAAAAAAAAAAAAAATCCTCCAAAGACAAGAAATGACCTTAAAGTTTGGCCTGGGCTAGTTTTAACTGCAGGTACTCTCCGAGTTTATCCATGAACTCAAATGTATTCAAGTAGTCAGAACGTTGCACGTTGGGTAAACCTTTAATACATGCAGCTAAGTCCTTGGTCATGAAGCCAGCCTCAATGGTCTCAATACAGACTTCTTCCAAAGCCTTTGCAAAAAACCTGAGCTCTTTATTGTTATCAAGCTTAGCTCTGTGGGCTAAGCCTCTGGTCCAGGCAAAACTGGAAGCAATGGGATTGGTGGACGTCTCCTGTCCTTTCTGGTACATTTGGTAGTGACGGCTTACAGTCCCGTGGGCAGCCTCTGCTTCTACTGTCTTGCCATCTGGACAAACCAGCACACTGGTCATCATGCCGAGAGAGCCATAACCTTGGGCCACGGAGTCTGACTGCACGTCCCCATCATAGTTTCTACAGGCCCAAATGAAGCCCCCCTCCGATTTCATAGCTTGGGCCACCATGTCATCAATGAGCCTGTGCTCATACCAGATATTCTGAGCTTCAAACTCAGATCTGTACTGCTTGTCATATATCTCCTGAAAGATGTCTTTAAAACGTCCATCGTATTTCTTCAGAATAGTGTTTTTGGTGCTCAGATACAAAGGCCAATTCTTAGACAAAGCCATCTGGAAAGAACTGTGTGCAAAATCTTCGACTGACTTATCTTGATTGAACATCCCCATGGCAACACCACCACTCTCTGTGAAGTTATGTACTAGGTATACCGTTTTGGGGGATCCATCACTTGGTGTATAGGATATCTCTACTTTTCCAGGCCCTGGCACAACAAAATCAGTTGCTCTATATTGATCCCCATAAGCATGACGACCTGTGATAATGGGTTTTACCCATCCGCTCATGAGCCGGGGTATATTTTTGCAGATAATAGCTTCCCTGAAGACAGTGCCACCCAGGATATTTCGGATGGTGCCATTCGGAGACTTCCACATTTGTTTCAGCTTGAACTCCTCCACTCTCTTCTCATCGGGGATGATGGTGGCACACTTGACACCAACGTTGTACTTCTTTATAGCTTCTGCAGCATCCTTGGTGACCTGGTCATTGGTGGCATTGCGATTCTCTATGGTTAAATCGTAGCAGTGCAGGTCCAGTTCTACGTAGGGAAAAATGAGTTTCTCTTCAATCAACTCCCAAATGATTCGTGTCATTTCATCTCCTTGCATCTCTACCACAGATCCACCTTGGATTTTGTGAGACATGTTGACTTCAATAAACCTCTTTACAATTTCTAATAACCCCAATTCCTCTCAATCTTGTAGACTCAGCTTATCATCCTCTAGGAAAACAGGCGGCTTAATCTCGGTCAAGGTATCGAGCACGACTCTATCTGGGCTGGATTCCTTTTCTGCCATCATTCTTGATGGAACCTGGTGCCTCCTACAACTTGGTCCCAGCCCACCTACAGACTTATTATCATGCCATCACCCCTAATAATCCATAATCCTGCTGCTTTCTTGCACTTTTCTGCTTCTGTATCACTGCACTGAGGCTATTCTCACTTTCTAGAGCATTAAACTAAACTTACATAATATATTCAGAGAAGGCAATGGCAACCCACTCCAATACTGTTACCTGGAAAATCTTATGGATGGAGGAGCCTGGTAGGCTGCAGTCCATGGGGTTGCTAGGAGTTGGACACGACTGAACAACTTCACTTTCACTTTTCACTTTCATGCTTTGGAGAAGGCAATGGCAACCCACTCTAGTACTGTTGCCTGGAAAATCCCATGGATGTAGGAGCCTGGTAGGCTGCAGTCCATGGGGTTGCTAGGAGTCAGACATAACTGAGTGACTTCACTTTCACTTTTCACTTTCATGCTCTGGAGAAGGAAATGGAAACCCACTCCAGTATTCTTGACTGGAGAATCCCAGGGATGGTGAAGCCTGGTGGGCTGCCATCTCTGAGGTCACACAGAGTCGGACATGGGTGAAGCGACTTAGCAGTAGCACATAATATATTAAAGGAAACAAATCTTAAAGTAACCTTTGTTATTTTAAGAAAACAGTTTAATGTTAAACAGATATCTAAAGATTTTATGATTTTGATTATGGCCTTCATCAAAAACAGCAATAGCTTAAAAGAAAAATTCATTATCCAAGACCTTTTTATTTCTTAAAATATCAACCTTATGGTTCTAAGAAATAGTAAACTATTCCAATTCTACAAAATGTTAGAATCCAAACACAGAGAACAGAGCTAACCAGTACACTAGCTGTGTGATTAGGGCAAGTTACTTAACCACTTTGATTTCCCCATCTTTAAAATGGAGACAGAATTACCATCTATTCATAGGGCTACTGTGAAGATTACATGAATACATTTATGTAAAGCATTTAGGAAAGCATCTGACAAAGAAAGTACTATGTGTTTGCAATTACTATTCATTGAAGGCTCATTAACTATTCTAAAGACAAATCAAATCTATGAGAATCCTTTAGTTTAGAAATTAAAATAAATGATAGTTTATATAATGTTGTGTAAAAAGTTTACTGAAGAATTTTAATATCACAAATGGTTACAGAATATAAACATTTTTCTTTGGAGTCATTTTACAAAGATTATGCTCAAAATCCTTTGATTTCATAGTCTAATAGGGCTGTACATTCTGACACACAGGACTTAGATACGTGAAATTTCAGTCCACTTTTACTGTTAATGCTATATTCCAATTCAGTACTCACATTCCTCCCTTCATCAGAGTAAATGCTTATTTGTGGATTCTTTAAAATTAACCAAATATACAACACATAAAGTATTGATAGGATAAGTCTTTTTAGCAAATAAATTCATAAAACTGCATTTTTAAATCGTTATTACCAGGGTCAAGCAAGGAGAATGGGCAGCTTGTGCTTAAGAGTAAAACTCTTTTTAACTTTAGTTTATAATAATCCAAAATAAAAGGAGTTTTACTCTAAGCACAAGCTGCCCATTCTCCTTGCTTGACCCTTGTAATAAGCCTTTCAATGCTCAGAAGAAAATTTTTTAATAAAACATCTAAAAAATAAAAGTAGAAAGTACCTGAGATTCAAGTGGAATGAAGGAAATATTTATTTCTTTACATCTTCTTACTGACTTGGAGCAAGAAGTCTTAATTTTGTTAAAGAGACTGTCAGGGCAGACTGAGAGGAGGAAAAAAATCAAAGTATATAACTGCATTTAAATTTTCATTCTTTTGAATAAGTCATCAAACATCCAAGAATATTTATTTTTATATACAATTACTGATTTTCACAAAGTAATTTACTATGAGGACAGAGATAATATGTAAATACTGCTTTTCACTTTATACAGCAGATAAATTCTAGTAATGAGCACTATAACAGGAATTCCATTTTCCCCATTCATATCCACCATAACCATGACGTGTTTCCTTACAGAGCTGTTAACACAGGAAGCTAAAATTGTCAGGAAGGAAAATCAAGTCCAAACTAAGGACTTAATAAACTTCTGAAGGACTTTCAGAGCTTCTTAGGAATTTACACTTTTCTGTATCTGCCACTAAGCGTAGCCGCACCATACAAATTTTTCATCTTTCCTTGCATTATAGGGCCTTCTTCAATGTGAGGAAATTCTAAGCCTCCAAACTAGTAAATTCTGTACCCTAGAGCCGTCTTCCCCTTGCCCCTACCTTTAACCTAACTGCTTGTAGTTTCACTAAATCTAGGTTAGAGTATTAACCATGGGCTTCTACTATCCTTTAACACGATGTTCTTTAATTTCAAGATTCTTTAAATTAAAGGAGGCTTCACACATTAAAGTTTATCAACTCCATAAACATGATTTCTGCGTAACAAGGTTACTTCAATGGCAGATACTTATGATATGGCATTTTCTAAAATGTAAACTGCTGCTAGGTATGAGATAAATAATAATTTACAGGAAAAATAAGCTAGAAAGCTGCTTTTTATTTGAATCTACAGCACAGAAAAAGAAATGTGATAGATTTTCACCCTTACTGTTAGCAAACAGATGACAGTTTCTTCACTGCATCTCCCAAAGGGTCTTATAATGTACTTTATTATACAGTCAAATCCCCAGTTGTAACTTTGATTTAAAGAAGAATTCTCCCTGTTATTGGAACAGAATTTGAGGGATAGCTCTCTCCATCAAAACCCCTCTCCCCTGTACACCAGCAAAACTGACCATCTTTTGAAACTAGTTTGGAAAGACTTACTTTTCTATCACTTTATCATGAATTAGGATAAAAATAACCTCACATTTTTAAATTCTTTCTAACCTAACTAGAACGAACAATATATAGAAAGTCACTATTATTAAAATTAGCATAAGAAATATTTCATAATTAGTAGGATTTGAAACAATGAAGCAATAACTTTTATAAAGCTACTTACAGTCAGTGAAGTAGATATACGCTGCTTTATATTTGTGCTCTGATTTACCTCCAAAATCACGTAAAAAACAGTCTACGGACTGAAAAAAGTTGGATGTTAATATACATTTTATCAAATACTAATTTAAATGTGCTACGTTTGAAATAACTAAGATGATTTTGATGATAAACTAAAACCTTAACTGTCAAAACTGTAACTTACAAACTGATTTTTTAAGATGCTATGTATCTAGCCACTTATAGTGAGAAGTATAATAAGTAGTAAGGTAAGATATATGAACAAAGTGTTCTTTTGGTGATGAGGAGAATGGTCAAGTGACTAAGAAGCTGAAGCAACATAGAAGACAAGACTACTGGAAGAAAATGAATGTACTGGGTAGTATGACCTACACAGACAATGAATCCATCGAGACTATTATGAGAAGTGTTAAAGAGATTGCCAGTGAGCTAAGAGCTAAAATTGCCAAGAGGGATTAGAATGAAAGACTAAAAGGTTAGCAGACTACGAGGAGGAGGGAAAGCGGTAATATACTCTAACAGTATCTGCCTCTCTGCTGGTAGTTTTCAAGATACAATAGTCTGAAACCAAAAACAAACTATTTAATCTTCTCATCCATCTGTTCCTTTCTGTCTCCCTTTAACTCCTACAACCAGTATATTTCTGTTAGAGCTCATTAATGTATCCTGCAAGTCTCTTATCTTCCCCACCATGATTTCGAAGATTTGCTTTTTGCTTTGAGATACTTTATCTTCCAGACTATCAATTAAAATTTCCAGTGATTATCCTCGTCTACAGTCAACTACTTAACTAAGAAAACATACTTCAGAGCTTCAGAAAGTTTTTACATGTTACACCAGACTCTTAAGTGTACTATTTTCTGTTCAGATTATCACCCTTCCTTCTAAGCTCCTGTATTTTGCTACATGTATCCTTTTCTCATTCTTATTAAACCTTCTCTCTCTGGTCACTTGACCCACTTAGAAGTGTGGTTGCTTCTATGTCAGCTCAGCTAACACTTAGGTTTAGTTGTTGGAGTAACCTAAAGAGAGGCAGTACCATAAGAAGGTAAACAGGTTTCTCCTCCTGAGGGCTATAAGTATAAAAAAAAACAAACCACCCATCTGACCTTTCCCTAGCTTCCCTGGTAGCTCAGAGTTTAAAGCGTCTGCCTGCAATGCAGGAGACCTGGGTTCTATCCCTGGGTCGGGAAGATCTCCTGGAGAAGGAAATGGCAACCCACTCCAGTATTCTTGCCTGGAGAATCCCATGGCCAGAGGAGCCTGGTGGGCTACAGTCCACAGGGTTGCAAAGAGTCGGACATGACTGAGCAACTTCATGTTCACGTTCACAGATCTCTTATAACCAAAACTCTTCCTAGAATCTGTCATTTCATGACCCTTGCCTGAGAACTCTCTGTAGCTAGTCTCCAGATGCTTGCCCAGCCCCTGAGGAAGGAAATCTCACACTAAGTTTCTCTGTAAGTGCCCAAAGGGTCCAAGGCCTCACATGCACCCATAGGTCTATAGGACCCAAAAGATAATTGATTTGGGACAGGAAGAGAAACTGGAGTTGGTCGTGGGAGATAAAGGAGTCACACTTAGATATCATTTTCTCTGAATTCTTTGATCCTTTCCTGGATATTTAATTTGGATCCTGCTTTCTGTCACTTACATTAAAAATGAACATTTACATAGATCATTAAAATTTTCTAGAAATCTCATTTTCAATGGTCATATGGTCTTTCCTACCATTATAAGAATTTCTCTGGATTTTAGGAATTTAGTTTGACCATTTATGGGGTTTTTTTTAACAATAAATTTTATGATTCAAAACATTTTAAGGTTCTTGATACGGCAAATTATTTTCCAAAATGGTTGTATTAATCTATACTCCCACTAGCAGTATATAGTAGTTTCTGCTCCATTATCCATTGATAATGCATATTGAGAGCTAGATAAGATACATAGATAAGACAAATAAATGTCTAAATATACACACACACTTTTTTAATCCCTCTGCAAATTTAGTAAGTGAAAATGGTGCTTTTAACTTTCACTTTTTTCTGAGCATAAATTTTCTTATAAAATTATATTACAGATAAGATACAAAATGTCATTAAAATCTACCAGCAGCCAACATGTAGAGATTACATAGTAAATATCTGGGTTTTTCCCTACTGTCTACTAGAGTTAGAAGAAATGAAACTAGAATTGTAAAATTAACATTTTTATTCTAAGAACAGGCCAAAGGATGTATTGGAAAATGCACTCTCAGATACTATACAGAATAAATGAATCTGATACTTTATATGACTCTAAAAGCTTGACTTTATTAATTAAATCATGGTTAGATTATAAATTTTAAAAATTCCTTTCCCATAAAAAATATACATACATATATATGCATATATGTGTGTATACACATACATATGTGTATGCCATAGGGAAGTAACAACATTAATGAAAGATTAATCCGAGACTATTTCTTTTACATACACTTCCATTCTCCTAAAATCATGGTTGACTAGAAACTACATGAATAACAAATTATTGAAAGAAATTTATTTTTTTGAAACTCTACTGTTTTATACAAGTAAATTCTGCTTTCATATAGGGGGAGAAAGGAATTCTTTCACATATATTCCCATTGAGAAGAATGCAAATAAAACAATCTTCTAACTCAGAAAGATTTTCTTACACAAACTAGTTTATAACACTACCTAATAAAGGACATTTTATTACTTTAAATTTTCTAAAAGAAAATCACATCTATGGTGAAAGTTTTGAAGAACATACTGTTTAGATTCAAAACACTCACCTTTGATGTTGGAGAGATAAAATAAAGAGCTTTCATTTGTCTGACAGGTTCTCGATTTTTATAAATATTCTCCACAACTAACAAAAAAAAGTCCAAAATATAAACAAAAGAATTATATTTGACTTGGAGTCTCAGTTTTCACATTACAAATTATGATATTTAATATCTGTCTTTAAAAGACTATTATGAAGAGCAAATTTAAATAAATGAGTTAAACAATGATGAGTTATGGATGATAATATGATTATGAATATCACAACATATTGATACTTCCCCAAAATGTAAGAAAAATTAAAATCTCATTAACACAATCCTGCCTGGTGGAAGACAGAAACTGTGGCAGTGTTATTTTTCATAACCCTACACTACAGCTGATTTAAATTTGCAACTGCCTCATTTCTAGGTAATAAAGAGAAGCTTAAAAAGTCTATTACAAACTTGGAAATATGCACAAAAGTCGATTTTATGACATAAATCTTACCATCCATTTAAAAAAAAAACATGAAAACCACAAACATCAGCCAAAATACTGAAGTAAACTTACTGCATCAACATACAAAACTGTAATAAATATATATAACAATAAAAAATCTGAAGAACAAACTCAACAAGGCAACTGACTTAGTCTTGGTTAGGGGTGCTTAATTACATGTCTCAGCTGAGGGGAAAAATCTTGACTTACAGAGGTTATTTTGAAGATTCACATAGAAAAAAGTGTCCAAAATAATTATTATAGCTAGAGTTACTAAAAAAATAAGACATAATCCCCTGAGAAACACAATTACTAACAAAAATTTATTAATACTTTAAACTCTCCCTATCATAACAAAAAAAAGTTTTTCTTTGTGAGTATTTGAAACACTTACCAGTTATACCCTCTGCTAGAAGATCTGTCATTTTGCAACATGATGCCAAAAGCTTAGTGGTAAATTCATCTAGAAGCAATATCTTAAAATGAATATAAATTAAGCAACAGTATAAGCATTTGACTGCCAAGAATTCACATAAGATAGAATTTAGTGCATTAAACATACTCAAATCCTAATCTTTTTTATAACATAAAATTAACATATCAGGAGAGCAAGCAAAATTATCTCAACTCATTTAACTTTCATGACTTAGAAATTTATTTCCTCAATATATGGTCATATAATATTATACATAAGCAATATTTTCACTTTGAAACAGAAC
Source organism: Neotragus moschatus (assembly GCA_006410615.1). Classification (NCBI taxonomy): domain Eukaryota; kingdom Metazoa; phylum Chordata; class Mammalia; order Artiodactyla; family Bovidae; genus Neotragus; species Neotragus moschatus. Next base: position 1,562,222 of record SJYA01000617.1, on the reverse strand, counting down.
TTTTTCACTTCAAATATATCTTATGTTGAACATCAAATTTTCTTAAAATCATAAAATGCTGCTTGTGGTGGAATAATTGTTCTAGGCACTGTTCTAAGCACTTTACATGAATTAATTCATTTAATATTTATAACTACTCTATGAGGTACTACCATCCCTATTTTACAAATAAAGAAACAGAGGCATAGAGACATTAAGTAATTTGCTCAAGAAGCCACAGCTAATAGGAGGTAAAGCTGGGATTTGAAGGCAAACACTGTGCTTCTAACTCTGTACTTTTATACAAGTGTAACAAGTAAAAAATATGTACAAGCCCTCAATAAAGATTTCTAGTGTTATGCAAATTCTATGTGAATATGTAAATTCTACCTTCCATTCGCCTTCTTTCTTGCAGTCATCAAACACCATTGCTTTTATCTCTGCAAAGAAAGAGAACGATTTAGGAATCTTAATAAATTGTTAGAGTAACTACTCAAAATGTTCAAGATGGCTGAGAAATATCACTCGGAATTGCTGAGTTTCATAATTGCTCAGCTTTACATACACACGAGTAAAAATCCAGTTCTCTTTAATACTGAACCTATATGGTACATTTAAACCATAATATATTTTAACTTTTTAAGACTAAAAATATTATTAAAAAGACTAATATAACTACTATCCTTTACAGCATCGGACTTTAGTTTCACCACCAGACACACCCACAGCTGAGTGGTGTCTCCACTTTAGCCTGGCCACTTCATTCTTCCTGGTGCACAAGCGCTCAGGCACTCAGTTGTGTCTGATTCTTTGAGAACCCATGGACTACAGCCCACAAGGTTCTTCTGTACATGGGATTTTCCTGGCAAGAATACTAGAGTGTGTTGCCATTTCTTCCTCCAGCAGAGCATGTTTAGTCAGAACTCTCACCATGACCTACCCATCTCAGGTGGCTTTGCACAGCATGGCTCACAGCTTCACCGAGTTATGCAAGCCCCTTCACCAAGACAAGGCTGTGATCCATGAAGGCAATACATGAACCGAGAACTTCCAGATGTTCAAGCTGGGTTTCAAAGAGGCAGAGGAACAAGAGATCAAATTGTCTATGTTTACTGAATCATGGAGAAAGCAAGGGAGTTCCAGGAAAACATTTAATTCTGCTTCATCCACTACGATAAAACCTTTGACTCTGTGGATCACAACAAATGGAAAAATTCTTAAAGAGACGGGAATACCAGACTACCTGGCCTGCCTCCTGAGAAATCTGTATGTGAGTCAAGAAGTAACAGTTACAATTGGACATGGAACAACTGGTTGAAAACTGGGAAAGGAACATGACAAGACTGTATACTATGATCCTGCTTATTTAACTTATAGGCAGAGTACATCATGCGAAATGCCAGGCTGGATGAATCACAAGATGGAAATAAGGTTGCTGGGAGAAATATTAACAACCTCAGATATACAGATGATACCACTCTAATGGCAGAGAGTGAAGAGAACTAAAGAGCGTCTTGATGAGGGTCAAAGAGGAGAATGAAATAGCTGACTTAAAACTCAACATTCAAAAAACTAAGATCAAGGCATCCAGTCCCATCACTTCATGGCAAATAGGGAAAATGTGGAAGCAAGGACATATTTTATTTTCTTGGCCTCCAAAATCATTGTGGACAGTGACCACAGCCATGAAATGAAAAGACACTCCTTGGAAGGAAAGCTATGATAAACTGAGACAGTGTATTATAAAGCAAAGATATCACTTTGCCAACAAAGGTCGATATAGTCAAAGCTATGGTTTTTCCAGTACTGGATGTGAGAGTTGGACCATAAAGAAGGCTGAGTGCCAAAGAACTGATGCTTTTGAACTGTGGTGCTAAAGAAGAATCTTGAGAGTCCCTTGGACTGCAAGGAGATCAAACCAGTTAGTCATAAAGGAAATCAACTATGAATATTCATTGTAAGTACTATTGTTGAAGCTCCAATATTCTGGCCACCTGATGTGGAAAGCAAACTCACTGGAAAAGATCCTGATGCAGAGAAAGACTGAAGGCAAAATGAGAAGGGGGCAGCAGAGGAAGTGATGGTTAGATAGTATCACTGATACAATGGACAAGAATTTGAGCAAACTGTGGGAGTCAGCAGAGCACAAAGGAGCCTGGAGTGCTGCAGTCCATGAGGTTGCAGAGAGTCAGAGACAACTTAGCAAGGAAAGTGAAGTCAAGTCGCTCAGTCGAGTCTGACTCTTTGCGACCCTGCAGCCTACCAGGCTCCTCCGTCCACGGGATTCTCCAGGCAGGAATACTGGAGTGGGTTGCCATTTCCTTCTCCAGCAAGTAAACAACAATAATATTTAATTATATAAACACATCTGGAAAACATTTCTGAAAGTATTATTTGACTTGGTTTCCCCAACTCTACGTAAATCCTTAAAGTATGAAAAGAAAAAAAAACCTGCAGGAAAATCCCTAACCAGCTCATTACTAAATTACATCTGACAAATGAAAACAGGTAAGTAAGACTCTTCCTGATTTACTTCATTACAGTTTTTAAAATGTGTTACAGCATTCAGTTCAGTCACTCAGTTGTGCCGGACTCTGCGACCCCACGGACTACAGCACGCCAGGCTTCCCTGTCCATCACCAATTCCTGGAGCTTGCTCAAATTCATGTCCATTGAGTCAGTGATGGCATCTAACCATCTAATCCTCTGTTCCCTTCTCCTCCCGCCTTCAATCTTTCCCAGCATCAGGGTCTTTTCCAGTGAAACAGTTCTTCACATCAGGTGGCCAAAGTATTGGAGTTTCAGCTTTGGCATCAGTCATTCCAATAAATATTCAGGACTGATTTCCTTTAGGAACTGGTTTGACCCTGCAGTCCAAGGGACTCTCAAGAGTCTTCTCCAACACCACAGTAGAAAAGCATCAATTCTTCGGCGCTCAGCTTTCTTTATAGTCCAATTCTCACATCCATACATGACTACTTGAAAATCCACAGCTTTGACTAGATGGGACCTTTGTCAGCAAAGTAATGTCTCTGCTTTTTAATATACTGTCTAGGTTGGTCATAGCTTTTCTTTCAAGGAGCAAGTGTCCTTTAATTTCATGGCTGCAGTCACTGTCTGTAGTGATTTTGGAGCCCAAGAAAATAGTCCGTCACTGTTTCCATTGTTTCCCCATTTATTTGCCATGAAGTGATGGGACCAGATGCCATGATCTTCATTTTCTGAATGTTGAGTTTCAAGCCAGCTTTTTCACTCTCCTCTTTCACCTTTATCAAGAGGCTCTTTAGTTCCTCTTCACTTTCTGCCATAAGGGTGGTGTCATCTGCGTATCTGAGTTTATTGCTATTCCTCTCAGCCAGAATACTGGAGTGGGTAGCCTTTCTCTTCTCCAGAGTACCTTCCCAACCCAGGAATGGAAGCCAGGCCTCCCACATTGCCGGCTTACTCTTTACCAGCTGAGCCACCAGGAAAGCCCAAGAATATGGGAGTGGGTATCCCTTCTCCAGTGGATCTTCCTGACCCAGGAATCAAACTGCCTCTATTTCAGGCAGATTTTTTACCAACTGAGCTATCAGGGAAGCCCAAGGAAGATAGTGCTGTCTTGTGATCCCATGAACTGTAGCCTATCAGGCTCTTCTGTCCATGGGATTCTCCAGGCAAGAATACTGGAGTGGGTTGCCATTTCCTTCTCCAGGGGAACTTCCCAACCCAGGATTGAACCCAGGTCTCCTGCATTGCAGGCAGATGCTTTACTGACTGAGCTACGCAGAAAGTCCAATGTTACAGCATTAGGATACAAATATTCAGATTTATAATGAATAAATATTAGCAATGTGTTCCTTGCAATGATTTTCAAAATTAATCTAAAAATATATATTTTAAATTATTAAACAGTACACAAAGGCAATCCAGATAAATACATGTTATTCTATTTAGTAAGACAAAAATTTCCCACATTTAATGTTTCATTAATTTGCAATTAACTTTGAAAACTGTAATAAAATTAAATATAAATTATAGCAACTTGTGTTTTTCCTTAATTCTTGATACTGAGATATTTATACATTTCTATTTAATTTATATTTGTTTCACTTTATACTTTTGGAAATTTACCATGAAGTTTTTGGCATCGAGTTAAAAATGACATGTCCAGGTAGAGGGTATATTTGATAAGGGTTAGTGATATTCATCATAAGAATTATGACCTTACAGGTTTTACTGTGTTTGGGAAGTTTTGAAAAGTGTTAAGACGTATTAGTTAAGGGGCTTTTATATGTTTGCTGGGGAGACTATGAAGTTATATGAGATTTACAGCAAAAGCCTGAAGTATTTAACCATAATTCAAGCCTAATACTACTTTCTAGTATTCTACAGGCAAAGAGAAAGGCTTTTCTTAAGTAGCACTGAGACACTAAAATATTATGGTACTTCCCTATATAAGCTTGCTTTATTCCTGGACACCAAAAACAAAAAATCATAGACATTTTGCTTATTTTTGCCAAATTTCTGTCTTTCTCTTAAGAAATGAATGCTCACGGGATTTATGATGGAGCAGACTGAACAGCTCCCCAGTAGAAATCATTCTAGTCTTTTAACACCTTGGAAATGGCATTGTTTTATATGGCAGAAACTAATCACATGTGGCTTAAAGAGCACTGGAAATGTGGCTCACCTAAACTGGGATGTCCTGCAAGTACAAAATACATACCAGATTTCAAAGACTTAGTATAAAAAAAGAAATCTAAAATATCATTATTTTATTTGACTAGACATTTAAATGGTAAAATTTTGGATATATCGAGTTAAAATATATTTTAAAAATTAATTTCACCTGTTTAACTTTTTTTTCTTGGCTATTAAATTTTAAGTAACACATGTGGCCTGCCTTTTATTTCTAACTAGACAGTACCACCTTAGAATCTGAGGATACCAAGCCAGTAAGTGCTAGCATCTCAAAAATAAATGATAAAGAGATAACTAGTATGTGGACATGGAGAAGGCAATGGCAACCCACTCCAGTACTCTTGCCTGGAAAATCCCACAGATGGAGGAGCCTGATGGGCTGCAGTCCGTGGGGTCGCTAAGAGTAGGATACGACTGAGCAACTTCACTTTCACTTTCATGCATTGGAGAAGGAAATGGCAACCCATTCCAGTGTTCTTGCCTGGAGAATCCCAGGGATGGGGGAGCCTGGTGGGCTGCCATCTATGGTGTCGCACAGAGTCGGACACCAATGAAGCGACTTAGCAGCAGCAGCAGCAGTATGTGGACAAAGATTAGGGGCATCCATGAAAAGTGATTTGGTTACAGGTAAAACGTGTTTGGAATAGTCCAAGGAAATCACATCAACTAATATTACATAACTAAAAAGGTATTTCCTCTAATTATTAATGGAAATTATTTAACCTTATAATCCATTTCTCTAGTACCCTAAATATGGATACATTCTAAGACTCAATTCTCTTACTTTTGCTCTGCTTGCTCTACACTCTTTCTCAGAGATCATGTTCATCATCAAAGTTTCATCTATCAGATCAGTTCTTCAATTTTTCCCCCAACTTTACTGAGATAAACTCACATATAACATTGTGTAACTTTTAAGGTTAACAAGGTATTGATCTGATACACATATATTGCACTATAATTATGACTATAATGTTAGTTAACACCTCCACCACTCCACATACCATTTCTTTTTTGGGGTAAGAACATGTAAGATCTATTCTCTCTGCAACTTTCCATTATATAGTATGGTATTTTTATCTATAATCACATTGTTGTGCATGAGGTCCTCGGAACTTAGTCATCTTTGAACCGGAAGCTTGTATTCTTTGACCAACTTCTCCCTACGTCCCGCTAATCCACAGCAGTCCTTCATTTTCCCACAAATCCTCATCTCTCCTTGTACTTCTTTCAATTACACAATACAGGTTTAAGCAGCTACATGCCTCAAATTGAGATTAAATGCCCAGAAACTGCTCTAGATGTCTCCACTTCTATGAGTTTTATTGTCATCTTAATCATTGTCTTCAGCTATTTTCTCTTTTCTCCATTTCTAATTACTGCTGCTGCTGCTGTCACTTCAGTCGTGTCCAACTCTGTGAGACCCCATAGACAGCAGCCCACCAGGCTCCCCCGTCCCTGGGATTCTCCAGGCAAGAACACTGGAGTGGGTTGCCATTTCCTTCTCCGATGCATGAAAGGAAAAGTGAAACTGAAGTTGCTCAGTCGTGTCCTACTCTTAGCGACCCCACGGACTGCAGCCCACCAGGCTCCTCCATCCATGGGATTTTCCAGGCAAGAGTACTGGAGTGGGCGCCACTGCCTTCTTCTAATCACTGCTGCTGCTAAGTCACTTCAGTCATGTCCAACTCTGTGCGACCCCATGGACTGGAGCCTAACAGGCTCCTCCGTCCATGGGATTTTCCAGGCAAGAGTACTGGAGTGGGGTGCCACTGCCTGCTCCACTTCTAATCACTAGACAGTATCAATTGTTCTTCTTGGTGATTGCCACCATCTCAGACGGTAATGCGTCTGCCTGCAATGCAGGAGACCTGGGTTCGATCCCTGGGTTGGGAAGATCCCCTGGAGAAGGAAATGGCAACCCAAATCCAGTACTCTTGCCTGGAAAATCCCATGGAGGGAGGAGCCTGGCGGGCTACAGTCCATGGGATCACAAAGAGTCAGATAAGACTGAGTGATTTCACTTTCACTATCACTACCAATGCCCTGATTCTTACTCTCTCACAGAATTACTACAATAACCTATCTGGATTTCCTGCTCCCTACCTCTAACCCCTTTACCTTCCCCAGTACGTCTTCCACACTGCAGTCAAGAGTCCTCTTCCTAAAGCACAGCCCTGTCACTTCAATATCCACGTCAAAATTCTCTCAAATTCTGTTACCTCAGAATAAAATCTAGATTCTACTATTCAATATCCTCCATCAACTGGCCTTCACCCAATCTCTAAATTAATCTTCCACCAGTCCAAATGCTACCCAATTAATGACCTATTAATACCAATTACCCTAACTTTTCTCCTTCTGTTTCTTCTACATATGAAGTGAAATATATTTAAAATTTTAACACCAAAAAGGGTGTGAAAATACTGATGGAAAAAATGAAAGGAGAACTAACAAAGTAGTGTATGGCATCAGCAATGCCAAATGTATATTCAGAAGGGTTCTGGGGTTGACACTTCATAGAGGTGGTAGTTATATGAATAAAAATTTATCCAGTTATACATTTAGCAATAGTACACTTTCCACTAGCATTATACTTAGTGAAAACCTTAGGAACAAAAAATGACTTCCTCTCAGCACTGTTCTAGTAAGTTCCCAAAATGCTGGCAGCTGCTGTTGGAGGAGGAAAACAAACTTTTCGTCTTTAATGGCTTTCCACTGCTAGAGCATTTTAAAACAATTTAGCTCCAACCTACCTTTTATAGCCTTCTTCCCCCTATTCCTTGCAATAAATATTCTGTACTCATACAAAAGGAATTATTCCCTCTTCCATAAACAATCACATACTTTGATGCCTTTGGGTCCTAGCTCAGATTTCCCTGTTTGGCAAAAACCTACTACCTTTCAATGTTACCTTCTATTTAGAGTCTTCCCTAATGCAGTTCCAGAGAGGAAAAAATTTCTTTTTCTTCTCTTTTTTTGTGAAACTTCTTCATGCTGCTAATATAGTACTTAGTACCTGTATACCTGTCTCCTCCCACTGAACTGTAAATTCCAGGAGGTCAAGGAACATGAATACAGAAGGGGGAAATGTGGAAACAGTGACAGGTTTTATTTTCTTGGGCTTCAAAATTACTGAGGACAGTGACTGCAGCCATGAAATTAAAAGATGCTTGCGCCTTGGAAGGAAAGCTATGACAAAACTAGACAGTGTACTAAAAAGCAGAGACGTCACTTTGCCAACAAAGGTCCATATAGTCAAACTAGGTCTTTTCCATTAGTCATGTAGGAATGTGAGAGTTGGACTACAAAGAAGGCTGAGTACTGAATAACTGATGCTTTTTGAACTGTGGTGCTGGAGAAGATGCTCGAGGGTCCCCTGGACTGCAAGGAGATCAAATCAATCAATCCTAAAGGAAATCAACCCCAAATACTCATAGGAAGGACTGATGCTAAAGCTACAACTCCAATACTTTGGCCACCTGATGCAAAGGGCTGACTCACTAGAAAAGACCCGGATGCTGGGAAAGACTGCATGCAAAAGAAGGGGATGGCACAGGACGAGATGGTTGGATAGCATCAATGGACATGAATGGACTCAGTGGACACGAATTTGAGCAAATGCCAGGAGATAGTGAAGGAACAACAGGGAAGCCTGTGCTGCAGTCCACACAGTCTCAAAGAGTCAGACACGACTTACTGACTAAACAACTAAAGGAATATACACCTAGAACAGTGGGTGGCACAGATTACTCAATAAAAATTGGTTTAAATGAATACATGATTCTGCAAATATCCAAAAAGGAAAAAATTGTGTTACAAGATAAAGAAGTAACCAGAATGGAAAAAGCCATAAAGATAACAGATTAAAACAGAAAAACAAAAAAAATTTTCTATATGCCCGTGTGTGTGTGTGTGTGTGTGTGTGTGTGTATGTATGTATATGTGTGCATGCATGCTCAATTGTGTCTGACTCTTTGTGACACCACAGACTGTAGCCCACCAGACTCCTCTGTCCATGGGATTTCCGAGGCAAGAGTACTGGGTGATTGCCATTTCCTTCTCCAGGAGATTCTTCCTGATCCAGGGACTAAACCCAAGTCTCTCATGTCTCCTGTAATAGCAGGCAAATTCTTTACCATGAGCACCAGCTGGGAAGCCCTATATTTGGGAAAAATAAGTTCTCAAGGAATTTATAAAACAAACATGACAGGTTGTCTCTGGGAAAGGAGTCTGGGTTTTGGGTAGGGATGAAGATTAATTTTATATTATAATCTTTTATATTATCAAAATTTTTTGCCACATCAAGGTATTTAAGAATGATTAAAAATACTAATTACAAAGATTACGAAGGATGAAGAAAAAGTTATGTCAATGTTAAGCATTTAAAAAAAGGAAGCAACAAAATGACCAATAATAAAAAATATCTGAAGGTATATAAGGACTAGAAGAAAAACATGAAAAGCAAAAAGCTTTTAATTTAAGGTGTCAATTTTAATTTGTAAACAAATTACTTTGATCTGTAATTTTTCAAATTTCACTTTCTCCAACATTTCCTCTAAAATATACAAGGTAAATTATAGACACTAGACTATTGTTTATAATAGGCTGTACTGAATAAGGAAAAATAAAATACCGTAAGTGGCTTCAACTTGCTTTGTTCTGCTGTGTTTTTCAAATAAACTACATCAAATTTTTATTTAAAATCTTTTATCAGTGATAGCTTTGCTACCACTCCCCTACAGCAAAAAATGGCAAATGAGCAATACCAAGCATAATAAACTTTTACTGATATTACGTAAAGGAATTAATTTTGTAAATAAATCCACCCCTTTGCACTTGAAACATTAAATTTTTAAAAGGGGTTTTAATGTAGTCCCTAAAGGCTGATTCCTTCTCATGTTTTAGGTCTCAGCTCAAATGTTACCTACTCAGAGAAACAGGGCAAAGGCTGAGACTTTTGCCAAGAGAATGTACTGGTCATAACAAACACCCTCTTCAAACAACAGAAAGAGACAACTCTACACACAGATATCACCAGATGGTCAATACCTAAATCAGACTGACTATATTCTTTGCAGCCGAAGATGGAGAAGCTCTATATAGTCAGCAAAAACAAGACTGGGAGCTGACTGTAGCTCAGATCATGAACTCCGGACTGCAAAATTCAGACTTAAATTGAAGAAAGTAGGGAAAACCACTAGAACATCAAAAATGAAAGTGAAAGTCGCTGAGTTGTGTCTGACTCTTTGCCACCCCATAGACTCCTCCATGGAATTCTCCAGGCCAGAATACTGGAGTGGATAGCCTTTCCCTTCTCCAGAGGATCTTCCCAACCCAAGGATCAAACCCAGAACTCCTGCATTGCAGGCAGATTCTTTACCAGCTGAGCCACAAGGGAAGACCTCTAGCCCATTCAGGTATGACCTAAATCAAATCCCTTACAATTATATGGTGGAAGTGACAAATAGATTCAAGGGATTAGATCTGATAGAGCACTTGAAGAACTATGGACGGAGGTTTGCAACACTGTACAGGAGGTGGTGATCAAAACCATACCCAAGAAAAAGAAATGCAAAAAGGCAAAACAGTTGTCTGAGGAGGCTTTGCAAAAAGCTGAGAAAACAGAAGTGAAAGGCAAAGGAGAAGAGGAAAGATATGTCCATCTGAATGCAGAGTTCAGAATAATAGCAAGGAGAAATTAGAAAGCCTTCCTAAGTGACCAATGCAAAGAAATAAAGGAAAACAACAGAATGGGAAAGACTAGAGATCTCTTCAAGAAAATTAGAGATACCAAGAGAACATTTCATGCAAAGATGGGTACAATAAAGGACAGAAATGGTATGGACCTAACAGAAGCAGAATATATTAAGAAAAGAAGGCAAGAATACACAGAAAAACTATACAAAAAAGAGCTTAGTGACCCAGATAATCATGATGGTATGATCACTCACCTAGAGCCAGACATCCTGGAATGTGAAGTTAAGCAGGCCTTAGGAAGCATCACTATGAACAAAGCTAGTGGATGTAATGGAATTCCAGTTGACCTATTTCAAATCCTAAAAGATGATGCTGTGAAAGTGCTGCACTCAGTATGCCAGCAAATTTGGAAAACTCAGCAGTGGCTACAGGATTGGAAAAGATCAGTTTTCATTCCAATCCCAAAGGAAAAAAAATGCCAAAGAATGTTCAAACTACCACACAACTATACTCACCTCACATGCTAGGAAAGTAACGCTCAAAATTCTCCAAACTAGGCTTCAACTGTACGCAAAGTGAGAACTTCAGATGTTCAAACTGGATTTAGAAAAGGCAGAGGAACCAGATATCAAATTACCAGTATCCACCAGATCATAAGAAAAATCAAGAGAGTTTCAGAAAAACATCTACTTCTGCTTCACTGATTATGCTAAAGACTTTGACTGTGTGGATCACAACAAATTGTGGAAAATTCTTAAACAGCTGGGAATACCAGACCACCTGATCTGCCTCCTTAGAAATCTGTATGCAGATAGAGGCAACAGTTAGAAGCAGACATGCAACAATGGACTGGTTCCAAGTTGAGAAAGGAATATGTCAAGGCTCTATATTGTCACCTTGCTTACTTACTTCTATGCAGAGTACATCAGATGAAATGCCAGTATGGGTGAAGCACAAGCTGGAATCAAGATTACAGGAAGAAATATCAATAACCTCAGAGATACAGATGATACCACCCTTATGGCCAAAAGTGAAAAGGAACTAAAAAGCCTCTTGATAAAGGTGAAAGAAGAGAGTGAAAAAGCTGGCTTAAAACTCAACATTCAAAAAACTAAGATCATGGCATCTGGTCCCATCACTTCATGGCAAATAGATGGGGAAACAATGGAAACAGTGACTGACTTTATTTTGGGGGGCTCTAAAATCACTGCAGACGGTGACTACAACCATGAAATTAAGACGTTTGCTCCTTGGAAGAAAAGCTATGGCCAACCAAGACCGCGTATTAAAAAGCCAGAGACATTACTTTGCCAACAAAGGTCTGTCTAGTCAAAGCTATGGTTTTTCCAGTAGTCATGTATGGACGTGAGAGTTGCACTACAAAGAAGGCTGAGCGCCGAAGAATTGATGCTTTTGTACCGTGGTGTTGAAGACTTTTGAGAATCCCTTGGACTGCAAGGAGATCCAACCAGTCAATCCTAAAGGAAATCAGTCCTGAATATTCATTGGAAGGACTGATGCTGAAGCTGAAGCTCCATCACTTTGGCAAAACCTGATGTGGAGAACTGACTTGTTAGTAAAGACACTGAAGCTGGGAAAGACTGAAGGCAGGAGGAGGAGGAGACCACAGAGGATGAGATGGTTGGATGGCATCACTGACTTGATGGACATAAGTTTGAGCAAGCTCCGGAGTTGGTGATGGACAGGGAAGCCTGGTGTGCTGCAGTCCACAGAGTTGCAAAGAGACGGACACGACTGAGTATCTGAACTGAACCGAGAATCCTTTCCTGACCTACCTATCCAGAGCAGCCTCTTTCTATATATAGATATCAAGGACTGAAATAACCACGTTTATTCTTTGTTTATACACTTACTTTCTATTATTCACCACTTGAATAGATTTCAGGAAGACTGGGAACTTATCTCCTTTCTACTGCTGTATTCCCATAGGAATTCAACATTTACTGAATAAATTGGAGGGCATTACAGAACTGATCTGTTCACTTTTTTTCCTGTTTACTTTTTAAAAATATTTATTTATTCAGCTTCACTGGGTCTTAGTTGCGGCACATGGGCTTAGTTACTCCCCAGCATGTGGGATCTTAGTTCCAGGATTGAACTGCCATCCCTGGCATTACAAGGCTGATTCTTAACCACTGAACACCAGGGACGTCCCCCCTTCCCACCCTATCCCCACCCAACATTTTACTTTTGACAAGCATTATTACCCATTGCATTCTGCTAGGGACTGTTGGGAAATTAAATCTCTAGAAGACACAATAGTGGACCTACTTTCAAGAAGCTTATTAAGAGAGTCACATCAGGCACCATTTGCAAAGGATAAATCACACATGCTACAGAAATATGAGACACGGGATTAAAATGAGAAGCTGCTATGGAGGTGATTGCCCCATTTGTGCTGAGACTTGAAGGCTGGCTAAAACTTGGATAGTTGAAGAATAGGAGTAAGAGGAGTATTCTAGACAGAAGAACTGGCATCAAGATGTGGAGGCAGAAGATTTTGAGAAGAGTCAACAGGATGGACTAGCCAAACATCAATATTATATTAGGAAAAGTTGGTAACAAAGTAGGCTGGAGCAGGTTACAAATCTTCAAATGCAGACTAACTGTTTGAAACGATCTTTAGGCACAAGTGTAGGATCTCTCTCTGCAGGTCTTTTTAAGCAGGAGATCAGCGTGCTCATAGCTCAATACTATTACAGGAAAACCAGTCTGGTCAGATGAACTGGAGTGAGAAAGAACAAGGCTTGGAGGCTCAGATAGGCTACTAAAACAGACTGGGCAAAAAATAAGGCTCTGAACTGAGGTTTAAACATTATAGAAAGTCATAGACAGGTCACACAGAAACTTTGCAGCCAAAAAGATCTGGGATGGAATACTAAGTCTATATTTAACAGTTGTATAAGGTTTTTTTAAAAATGGCTTTATTATGATTTACATATAACTCATCCAAAGTATAAAATTAAATGGCTTTCAGTATATTCAGAGTTGTATGCTTATTACTGTAACCAATTTTAGAACATCTTATTACTTCAAAAGGAAACCTAGTTCCTTAGCCATAATTCCCACATCTCCCCAGCCTCCCTAGACATAAGCAACCACAAATCTGCTTTCTACTATCTCTAGATATTTGCTTATTCTGGACATTTAATATGATTGGAGTCATATGGTTCTTTATGCCTGGCTTCTTTTCATTTGACATAGTTTTTCCAAGGATCATCAATACTGTAGCATGTATCAGTACTTCCTTCTTCTTATTGCCCAATTATATTCCATTATATGGACATACCACATGTTATTAATCCATTCACCAGTTGATGGGTATTTGGGCTGTTCTGACTTTTTGCCTATTTAGAATAATGCTGCTATGATAATAGGTATATTAGCTTTAACATCTGTTAAAGAAATAATAATTCTTATTAAGTTTTAATGTTTGTAAAGAATAGTACCTGGCACAGAGTAATGTTGAAAAAATATTAATTCCCTTCTTCTTACTTTGCAGGTAAATTGAAAGTAACTTATCTTTCTATCCTCATCAAACTGTACTACCCTGCTACTGCTACTGCTGCTGCTAAGTCGCTTCAGTCGTGTCTGACTCTGTGTGACCCCATAGACGGCAGCCCACCAGGCTCCCCCATCCCTGGGATTCTCCCGGCAAGAACACTGGAGTGGGTTGTCATTTCCTTCTCCAGTGTATGAAACTGAAAAATGAAAGTGAAGTCATGTCCGACTTTTAGCCACCCCATGGACTGCAGCCTACCAGGCTCCTCCATCCATGGGGTTTTCCAGGCAAGAGTACTGGAGTGGGGTGCCACTGCCTTCTCCGATACTACGCTAAACCTAGCAAAACCTTTTCCCAGTCAAATATGATTCTCCTACCTCTGAAAAGATTTCTTCCTCATTTCTTTCAGACTCCATCTTCTTCAGCTAACAGAATTCAGAGGCTCCCATTTCTCTTTCTCTACTCACTAAATGATGAATAAATATTATCCTTTTAGTTATGTTCCTGTTTANATACTACGCTAAACCTAGCAAAACCTTTTCCCAGTCAAATATGATTCTCCTACCTCTGAAAAGATTTCTTCCTCATTTCTTTCAGACTCCATCTTCTTCAGCTAACAGAATTCAGAGGCTCCCATTTCTCTTTCTCTACTCACTAAATGATGAATAAATATTATCCTTTTAGTTATGTTCCTGTTTACACAGGACTTCCCTGGTGGCTCAGAAGGTAAAGCGTCTGTCTACAATGCGGGAGATCGGGTTCGAGACCTGGGTTGGGAAAATACCCTGGAGAAGGAAACGGCAATCCACTCCAGTACTATTGCCCGGAAAATCTCTTGGACAGAGGAGCCTGGTAGGCTACAGTCTGCTGCTGCTGTTGCTAAGTCGCTTCAGGCTCCCCTGTCCCTGGGATTCTCCAGGCAAGAACTCTGGAGTGGGGTGCCACTGCCTTCTCCCAGGCTACAGTCTATGGGGTCGCAAAGAGTCAGACAAGACTGNCGGAAAATCTCTTGGACAGAGGAGCCTGGTAGGCTACAGTCTGCTGCTGCTGTTGCTAAGTCGCTTCAGGCTCCCCTGTCCCTGGGATTCTCCAGGCAAGAACTCTGGAGTGGGGTGCCACTGCCTTCTCCCAGGCTACAGTCTATGGGGTCGCAAAGAGTCAGACAAGACTGAGCGACTTCACTTTCACTTTCCTGTTTACACTACAATTCCAAAAACTATTTTTTTGAATCCTTATAACATTTTTCTTCTGTTCATCGTGCCCTCTTCTTTATCTTACACTCCATGTTTATATCCTGGTGCTACCTCAAGTTAACAGCACAAGATGGAAATTTTGTTATCTGTAAACACTCCCTCTTGCCTAGTTTCCATGCTATCAACACTAATGTTACTAACATTAACCTTTTTTTTTTTCCTGATAAAGGCTGATGTTAAGGACCATCTTGGAAACTATTTATACAACATAATTCATTACCTATTTTCATATATATATATATATTTAAATACGATCGTGATTTTAAAACATTATCAAATTTTAAAAGTGACCCATATAAATTGTGAAAAACAAAATGGTAACCTTATAATTGTGTGTAAGTCGCTCAGCTGTATCTGAATCTCTGCGACCCCATGGACTGTCCATGGAATTCTCCAGGCAAGAATATAGAAGTGGGTTGCCATTTCCTTCTCCAAACCTTATAATTATCCAATTAAAAAAAAATCTAACTTTTTTCCCCTTTCTATTTATACACTTGTTTCTAGTACCTGATATGTTAAGGAATATGACAGCTACCGATTTGGAGTTTTAATTTTACACAAGAAACTCTATAACCCCCAGAATTTTATTAACTCAGTCATTATTTCTGTTCCTTGCTCAACAAGCCAGAACCAGAAATACTAATGAGCTGTTACCCCTTTCCACTGCTGGGCCATAATTACTTTGAACCCAGCAAGGCCAAACAATGATGGTTCTTCCTGTCTGGCGGTTTCATTCTCTAAGGTCGCAGACATACGTTTGGAGTGGTATCTACGAAAGTCGTAGACGACAAGGCAGACTGGCAGAGTTATCAGTCACCAGTAAGTGGTGAAGCCCTCGATGAAACGAGTGGCTCCGAGAGTAAAGGAAGAGGTGAAGGTGCAACTTTACCCCGAGATACTCTCGTGATCCCTTCTCAAGAACTCTTGAGAAAGTGGGTTCTTCTAGAAAGAAAGGAGGGTCTGTGTTTTTAAAAGGACAGGCATCGTAAAGTACAGGTGTAAAACTCTCCCGGATACTGAGACGAATAAGCAGAATACGCAGTCTTCGAAAACTCAAGTGTGGGGAGACGCGGGGGGACGGGATAAAGGAACACAGTGCTCAGACTGTCTTGGGTGGAGAGACATCGCCTACTGGTGGGGCCCAGGCGGGGGCGCGGCCGAGATCCGCGCAGAGGCCCCGGGTGGAAAAGCTGGGCCGGGGGCCGCTCATCCAGGACGGGACTTCGCTGCCAAGGCCCGGCCGAGCAGAGCCCAGAGGGTGCCGGACGCCGGCATTCAGACCTCGTCCTTCCGCTCCCCGCCCATCTCTGGCACCGCCAGAACGAGGGCTGGGAAGGAAAGCAGGAAGAAATTCTAACAGGGATCTGGGAGCCAAAGCAACAAGTGCCCACCGCGGCTCTCCAAGATACTGCTGGTCTGGGGCAGGAAAGCAGGGCCTGGAGCCACGGCATGCTGGCCTTCCCTTCCTCAGCCTCTGCCCCACCGCACTCACTCTGCCACACGACGCTCTTCAGCCCCCTTTCCGTCACCGGCGGCGCCATCTTTCCAAACGCTGTGGAGGAGCAGCCGCCGCCTCCCACTCGCAACCTACTTCAGCTGTGAGAGGGAGTTCCGGAGGACCCCGCCCTTCACTGCGGGGACAGCCCCGCCCACACCCACGGGTCACGCCCACAAGTGACGTCACGAGCTTCTTACGGGATTCCCGCCCAACCCCGGCTGAGGCTGCGCAGTGTGGGTGAATTCTCCATAGGCAATTGCGCGCCCCCTAGCGGAAGGCTGTCAAACGAATTTCGACGCCCTGGGATGTCAGAAAGTGAAACCGTACCAACGGATTGTGAGCTAACACCACCTCAGAAACTCGAATTCACGCATACGATTCGTGAAAAAGAGAGGGGTTCTCCGGTTTACAAAAGAATTCTTCACTTTGAGAAGCGATTCACTCAGTCAGCTACCGAATAGAAAATTTTGCCTCCAAAAAATTTATTCACTTTTCAAGGACGTAATAGGTGCAGCCCACTGTGCCCAGAACTGTGCAGGACTTTCAGGCAAAGCAAAGAAAGGAGAGACTCACTTCTGAAGAAAAATCTAATTAGATAGCTCAGTTCCTGGCATGCTTGAAGGCAGTCAAATATTGATTGAAACTGTGAATCCCATAATGATGACAATATACATAAATGAACCAATAAAACAATACTTAGTCAACAAACATTAATTCATGCGGAAGGGACTATCAGTGCTTTCGATTTAAAAGAGGGGAATTATTGCTGATTCACACATGATCTGAGCTCAGACTTAGAGAGAATTTAAGCAGAGATCTGTTTCTTGAGATGGTTATTTTGAGACTTGAAATCAAGGTAATCAATCATAGGGGAATTCCCTGGAGGTTCAGTGCTTAGGATTCCAGCACTTTCACTGAGTGGGTTCAATCACACATCCACGGAACTAAAATCCCACAAGCCCTGAGACCAACAACAAACAAGTTATCAATCATGAATTAAAGCAGTTTAGTTTCTGAGACCCTCAACTGTAACATAAACATAATATACACTAGAAAGCAGTGGCACCCCACTCCAGTACTCTCGCCTGGAAAATCCCATGGATGGAGGAGCCTGGTGGGCTGCAGCCCATGGGGTCGCTAAGAGTCGAACACGACCAAGAGACTTCACTTTCACCTTTCACTTTCATGCACTGGAGAAGGAAATGGCAACCCACTCCTGTGTTCTTGCCTGGAGAATCCCAGGGACGGCGGAGCCTGGTGGGCTGCCGTCTCTCGGGTCGCACAGAATCAGACACGACTGAAGCGACTTAGCAGCAGCAGCACACTAGCAAAAAGCAGACTTTCTCACATTGATTTGCAAAGAACAAATGGTCTTATTTCGAGTTGGTCACATAGGGAAGTGGAAATGGTTAGTTACTACTAGTAATAATACTGGCTAACATTTACTGTGGATGTAGCATATGCTAGGCAGCATGCTAAATGAATTATCTCACTGATCCTCAAAGCAGTCCTCACAGTCAAGGAACCTGAGGCTTAATGAAACTAAATAACTTGCCAAGAATGCACAGGAGTGGTGCAGTGGGAAGGAGAATAAGGTTTGAGTTACATAGATAGGGCAGGCTGTGAGATGACTTGCAATTTTTGCTCTTTAGGAGAAGGAAAATGAAGAATAAAAACAACCATAAAATGGGTTCAAGTAAAAACCTATGGCATGAATGGCTTTCCATTCTAGACTTAATTGGGCACTGGGGCTCTGGCCTCTTTCAAATCTACTTTAAATAGACTTAGCTGCTCAAAATTTTAAACAAATGCATACATTATATGTCTCTACCTTTTCAGTTTTAAATCAGATTCTGCTCTGTATAGCAGGGTTGAGCCCCCAGCCATAAGAAAAAGACATGTTACAGATTCACACTTCTAAAATGAAGTTCCTTGTCCTCAAGGGTCAAACCAAGACAGGAATGAGGTGGGTGAAAGTGTCTTGAGAAGAATGACCACATGCCAAGGGTAACACAGAAAGGACCTTGTGGGTTGGAAATTTGACTTGAGTCACATGCGGTATGGCTATGATTTATGCTCCTGAAGGCCAGATTCCAAGGTGGCAATGAAGTATAGTGGAGCAAATGTGGGCGTTAGGAGCATGTAGACGTGTGTCCACAAACCCTGGATTGGCCTCTTATTAGTAGCATGACTTGAAACACTTCAGTGTCATTACATTTATTTGTTGAAGGTGAGTATAGTATCTCAAACCTCACAACAACCCAACAAGATGATAATCTTTATAGCAGTTTTACAGATGTGAAAACTGAGATTCAGAGGGAGACATTAAATTACATAAGACCTCAAGATGGCTCCCAAACCACTGGCTTTTCCATCATGCTATGTTGCCTAACCTCACTTGTCCCCCTAGTTTCACATAACCTCTTTGAGCTGTCTCTCTAGTCTCCTCTAGTTGGTTCACCTAAACAGATTGAACGAAAAATTTGAATTCCCCGAACAGGATATGGCAGAGTGGAAGACAGAATCCACCAATGCTAATCAGAGATGAAAAATCTGCATTGCATAATTTGTAAAGCAGATACACAGTTGAAATAATTGAGACTGAAAATAAAAGCTCTTGAATTAAGGCAGATCACTCATTCACCATCCTATATCCAGGCCTTCTTCTCTAATAATTTATCAATTAATCATGATAACCCAGATAAATATTTTCCATAAAAATATCATAGATTAGCAGGTCTTATCAATGCTACATACTTACTTGGCCCCCTGATAATCTGTGTTTCAACTGGTTAGCTGTGAGAACATGGATGAATTTCTTGACTTTTCTGGGTCTCATTTTTTTATATATATAAAGGAACATTATCATTTAGCTCAGAAAGTTATGAGAATGAGTACAGGAAAAGCACTTAAAAGTATGTAGTATGTGTGACATCCATGTCTTGGTTTTACATTCACCCAATGTGGACGACATTGTTTTCTGGAGAATTCTGACCAAAGCACCCCAGACTTAGATGCCTAGCTAAGTAGACAGCCATTTCATTTTTTCTGTATTCTGGTATTTATAGGGTATGTGTGCACTGGTCCCAGCAGCCCCCTAGTGTCCTGTGCCAGGGATCCTGGCCTTCCATTTGGCTTTTGCCCTCGGCTCTTGCCTGTTCCAGTCAGCCGTGGACACAACTCTTATCAGAGGGCCCACACTGCCAGAGACTGGGCTCAGCGCACAGTCTGCCACGGGCTCTGAACCACAACCTGGAAGACTGCCCCAGTTCATTCATGGTCCCCTCACAGGGCACGGACCCACTCTGAACCCTCCGGATCTCGTCACCAATCTTTTGTCACATGCCACAGCCCTCTAGGTTCTGTTAAATTAAATGAACAAGGAGGCCATTAGATTGAGGTGGCTGTAATACCTTAGTCACCTTTGTGAACAAACCAAAACCGAAGTCTTTAAGAGTCTCAATGTTAAGAAATCAAAATCTAAGGACAACTGATCACAAATAGCCAACTAGGATTTCCCAAATAAGACAACCACTATAGCTACATAGCTATTGGTTTTATAGCCAGTCAAATAATATCCTTGCTTTGCTTTCACCTCTTTTCAGTAAAAGTCCATCCCCTTCCACCAACCCCTGCCCCCAGCTCCTGTCGGTAGAGTATTCCTAATCATCTCGGTTTTGGTGCTGCTGAATTCAAATCAAGTTTTGCTCAAATAAACTCTTAAAATTTTTAACATTCCTCAGTTTATCTTTTAACATGTTTCAGCTTCCCATCGCTGAAATTTTGCTTCAAGGAAGAATGGGGCCAACGCAAGTCTTTTAAGATTCCCAAACTTGGCCACATGGCAGGAACACTTTGTGAGTTTGTTAAAAATATAGATTCCCAGGTCTGGTCCCAAATCTGCTGAGTTTTAGAATCTCCAGGGGATGAGACAGGAAGTCTGTATTAAATAATGAGTTCCCCAGCTGATGTCAATGCACCTAGTCCGACTCCTGTTTATCCACTAGTGCTTAGGAACAAAAGTGAACTAAATTCAGTCCTCTTCTGTGTGTACTGTCTGACTCAGTGATTTCTATTTTTCTGGAATCTAAGTTCTTTGACTTGCCTTCTTTTCAAGTGCAAATGCTCTTGAGTATCTCATCAGTGGCACATTTGTATCCCAGTCTCACACAGAAAGGGAAAGCAGACACAGAAAAGGAAGTTTGCTGTTCCCTCCCAGCGTACCTCAAGCCTAATTCCATGCTCCAATTCCCTCTGGGCAGAGTTCCCTGGTTGTTCCTAACTACAGACAGTTCCACAGCTAGGCTTCTGGGGAGCAAACACTTTAGTTATGTGTATTACACAAGTCCAGCTTGCACTATCTTTTAATAGGGTTACTGGCACTCGAAGGACAATTTTTTTTTAGGTACAACAGAGTTATCGTTGCCTTTTCTCTCAAAAAAAAAAAAAAAAAAAAGGCAATTACAGTGTGAGGAACAGAGCCAACAAGATCAATGGTCCTTCCCTCCAAAGATGCATGTATGTCAGTCTGCCACAGTTTGGGGCTCTGGTCCTGACTGTCCCTCCATCTGAAGTCTTCGCTCATGCAAAAGCATGACTACAGTCATTCCAGCAACAGGCTAGCAACTCTGCTTTCCCAGACACTCACACAGAGGTGTCAACACATGATGCTTTCTTTCGCTTGGGAAAGCCTGCAAGTGGCTCGGCTTCCTCCTAACTTTAGATGAGGGTGTTATTTCCTACAGGTGGCCCTGGCAGCTGCTGCTATCCAGCCTCAGCCGAAGTCCTTGTCGAGTTTTGTTTGGATGAGTGCAGTCAATGTGTGGTGGCTTGATTTTGACTTTGGGAGTGGATGCTTCCAACTCTTGAATGGCTAGAGAGCTGCACAGCAAGTGCTGGGTCGTTGAAACACTTATGAAGTGGGTGTGTTGTAGTATGTAATATGTCTGGGTGTAAGAAATCTCCAAGAATTTCTGCTACGCAGACCTTTCACATCTCCAGGACTTTCCCAGTGTGCTGGCTCACTCTGGCAGCCTTCCACAAGACTTTCTGGATTAATTTCTCCCCCAAGTCTTCTCTGCAGCAGATCTTGAACTCCTGTGCCCTTGAGGACACACCTGACCTTGAACTCAGGAAGTGGAGTCAGAGCAGTTCTTCTAAAGGCCAAAAGAGCTTGTCCTATCCTAGAGGAATTTTGTATTCTAATAGACCTTTTCCAGCTCGAATCACACTAGCAATTAAGGAACCTCTGCAAAAGATATGGGAAGAAATTTTTAAAGCAAAGAAAAAATAACACTTGGCCTTTGAATTATAACATTTCAATTTAAATTACTCACTAGTCAAGTCTCTGTTTTTATCCATGGTTTACTGTGTCATTCCACATTTCTCTTCCCTCTGTAAATCACTGAAAAGGCAAGGAAGGGAGGAAGCCACAAAATGTATTAGTATGCAGACATTTTCTTAAGTTAAAAAGCCCTCAGATGTCACTGAGTTTCAGATTAGCATTTCTATTTGAAATGCTATTTTTGCAGCACTTCACAGCAAGTAAGCAGAAAAGTAAGATAAACTGAACCATTCAAAGGGCAAGAAGAAACTGACCATCAGGTTCTCTCTCTGGTTAGAGAACTAACCAGGATGTTCTCTCTCCTGCTTTGTGAAATGAATCCTCCCCAAGAGTCTTTGGAGCTCAGACTACTGACCCAAGACAAAGGACTTTCCTCTCCACCCCCAAGCCTTTTATTTACTGAGCTTACTTTGAGCCTGTCATTGGGTCTAACAATTTATATCTCCTTTAATCTTCATAACATCTTATGAGAAGTTTTCCAATTTTCAGATGAGGAAACCTGTACTTAGAATTGAAGTACCTTGCCTAAGGGAAAGGGACAGTGGCAGGATTTGAATCTAGATCTGTCTCTTAAAAAAATCCATTCATGCTGTTGAAAAGCTTTAGGATAATCCAAGAGTTAAGCAAGACCAAAAGCCTTAGACCAACAAGATTCCCAAGGCTTCCCTTAGCGTATCTAGAGGCCCCATGCCAGCTAGGGACCTACTCTGACTAGTCCTGTGTATAGAGAGGAGAAATGCTCAAATTGGGCAGCAATTTAGAATTTCTCCCTTAATACGGTGAATTCTGTATGATGTAGAGACCCCTAAATAATCATTTTTGAGAGTCTTGCAGAACTTCTACAACCATCTCTTAAAGAAAAGGTCAGATCTCTTCAGGTTGAAGACTGAAACTCGCTTAGAAAGGAGAAGTAATAATCAAGGCCAGCCCAGAGGCACATAGGAAGTGGACAGCAGTGACCTAGAGCAGTGCTTCTCAAACTTGGAGAGTGTCAGAATCACATGGGAACCTGATAGAGACACAGGGGCCCACTTCAGCAGGCATGGGTCCCTACAGCCTTTGCTAGCTCTCCAAGAGATTTTGATACACACCAAAGTTTGAGCACTACTACCTAAGCAGTAACCCGCAAACTTTAATATGCATGTGAATCACCTGGGGATTTAATAACTCTTCATGGAGCCTAAAATTATGCATTTTGAATAAGGTTTCTGGTGATCTCAAATAGCAAGGTCTAAGAGTGATGGTTTTCCAGCATTTTTTAAAAATTATTATCTCTTTAACAAAATCTTAGGGAAGACCAATATATAATACACCACTCTTCACGTCCTAGGGATCCCCAAGATACTTCTACTACCCCTCTGAGGCTCAGGAGAAATATTGAATTAAAACCGCCATAATACTGGAAAGATGTTCCAAGAATGCAGACCCAGGCCCATGTACATTTTACTGAAGACCAGAGCTTATGGGCATTAGCACTTTGGGAGTTTTTTCAAGTAATTATAATTTAGAACTTTCCTCATAATTTATTTTTAATAAGCCAGGTCTGTTTCCCTGTAATCAATGGAAATAGAAACCCTTTAAAAATTAATAGGGATTATGGGATCACAAGTAGTAGTAGTAGTATGGGGTCGCAAAGAGTCGGACACGACTGAGCGACTGAACTGAACTGAACTGAACTGATTTTTATTTCAGAACAGCTGGTGGGGCTCCCCCGGTGCCTCAGCAGAAAAGAATCCTCCTGCCAATGCAAGAGATGCAGGTTCGGTCCCTGGGTCGATAAGATCCCCTGGAGAAGGGAATGGCAATCCACTCCAATATTCTTGTCCAGGAAATCCCATGGACAGAGGAGCCTGGTGGGCTACAGTCCATGGGGTCACAAAGAGTTGGACATGACTTAGTGTCTAGACAACAACAGCAGGTGGGGCAAGAATTAGAAAACGTGTGTCTTCTGTGCTCAGAGAAGAAACGGACTGGGAGAGGAAACAGAGAACCGGCGGCAAAGAGAAGCCTGTGTCCTACCGGTGGAAGGAAGCGTTGGAAGGGAGCTGGCGGGGGCTGTTAGGCTATATCCAGTGGGGTTTGCTCGTAGGAAGGCTGCATTTTCTCTTAAATCCTCTCAAGTCAGCCATGTCTGACTGTGTGTGTGTGTTGTGTGTGTTTACATGTCCAGTCTGTATTTTGGGTTTTATAATATTCCCTAGGGGTATTCCCAAGGCCTCAAATCAAGCAATCCTCCTAGAAGATGGTAGCAAAGGTTCCTCTTGAAGCACCACATGCTACTCACAGGGTCAGCACACACAGCTCTGTGATCACCTCCACAGCCCCAAGCCAAGAGTAGCCCCCATGGGGCCCCCAGGATAGCCTAGATGGGATCAGGCCCGAGCACATCTGAGTGGCAGTGAGGGTTACCTTTACTCCAGATGCCCTTTCAGCGCCTGTTTACCTCTGCTGGCCCTGTCCACCCATGCAAACTGGAAGCAGGCATCTCAGGACTCTGCAGGCCGTTAACAAGATTCTAACACCTGACTACCAAAAGTGTGGTCAGACCAGCAGCATCAGTGTCACCAGCATCACCTGGACCTTGTTAGAAGTGCAAAGTCTTAGATCTTTCCTACACTACCAAATCAGAATCTGGTTTAATAAGGCCCCAGGTGATTTCTATGCACAATAAGCTGTGAGAAGCTCTGCTCTAAAGCAGCAGTTTTCAGCTGTGGCTACGCCTTACAATCACCTAAGTAGCTTTTCCCTGGTGGCTCAGATGATAAAGAATCTTCCTGCAGTGTAGGAGATCTAGGTTTGATCCCTGGGTCGAGAAGATCTCCAGGAAGATCCTGGAGAAGGGAATGGCTTGTCCACTCCAGTAATCTTGCCTAGGAAATCCCATGGACAGAAGAGCCTGGTGGGCTACAGTCCATGGGGTCGCAAAGAATCGGACATGACTTACCGACTGAAAAGCAACAAATTGATTACTTCTAAGCTCTCCAGGTGACACAATGTACAGCAGCGCTAGGAACCATTCTCTCAAGTGAGGCATGAATCAGTTGCTTCTCTGAAGCATATTTTATTTTCCTGTGGGACCCTGGAAAACTGAAATAATTTCAGAATCCAGTGGAGTTCCTCTCCACTGGTGGAATCTGAGGGGAGGCAACGTAAGAGAGGAGAAAGAGTTATGCAAGAGGAGAGCAGGGACCCCTTAAATCACAGAAAGAAAGCACTTGCCTCTATAATTGAAGAGTCAGCTTTGATTCTGACTGCATTAAGTCACCCTAAAGAACAACAATGAAGAATGAAGAGGTGGAGCCAAAGTAAAAACAGCACCCAGTTGCGGATGTGACTGGTGATGGACGTCAAGTCTGATGCTGTAAAGAGCAATATTTCATAGGAACCTGGAATGTTAGGTCCGTGAATCAAGGCAAATTCGAAGTGATCAAACAGGAGATGAATAGAGCGAACATCAACATTTTAGGAATCAGTGAACTAAAATGGACTGAAATGGGGGAATTTAATCCAGAAGACCATTAATATCTACTACTGTGGGCAAGAATCCCTTAGAAGAAATGGAGTAGCCATCACAGTCAACAAAAGAGTCTGAAATGCAGTACTTGGGTGCAATCTCAAAAACAACAGAAGGATCTCTGTTCGTTTCTGAGGCAGACCATTCAATACCACAGTAATCCAAATCTATGCCCCAACCACTAATGCTGAAGAAGCTGAATGGTTTTATGAAGTCCTATAAGGCCTTCTAGAACTAACACCTAAAACAGATGTCCTTTTCATTATAGGGGACTGGAATGCAAAGTAGGAAGTCAAGAAACACCTGGAGTAACAGGCAAGTTTGGCCTTGGAGTACAGAATGAAGCAGGGCAAAGGCTAATAGAGTTTTACCAAGAGAATGCACTGGTCATTACAAATACCCTCTTTCAATAGCACAAGAGAAGACTCTACACATGGACATCTCCAGATGGTCAGTATCTGGATTGATTATATTCTTTGCAACCAAAGATGGAGAAGCACTACATAGTCAGTAAAAACAAGACTGGGAGCTGACTGTGGCTCAGATCATGAACATCTGATTGACAAATTTAGACTTAAATTGAAGAAATTAGGGAAAAACATTAGACCATTTAGACTTAAATAAAGTAGGGAAAACCACTAGACCATTGATTACCTAAATCAAATCCCTTATAAATATACAGTGGAAGTGACAAATAGATTCAAGAGATTAGATCTGATAGACAGAATGCCTGAAGAACTATGGACAGAGGTTCATGACATTGTATAGGAGGCAGCAATCAAGACATCTCCAAGAAAAAGAGATGCAAAAAGGCAAAATGGTTGTCTGAGGAGGCCTTACAAATAGCTCAGAAGAGAAGTAAAAGGCAAAAGAGAAAAGGAAATATATACCTATTTAAATTCAGAGTTCCAAAGAATAGCAAGGAAAGATAAGAAAGACTTCCTCAGTGATCAATGCAAGGAAATAAAGGAAAACAATAGAATGGGAAAGACTAGAGATCTCTTCAAGAAAATTAGAGATATCAAGGGAACATTTCATGCAAAGATGGGCTCAATGAAGGACAGAAATGTATGGACCTAACAGAAGCAGAAGATATTAAGAAGAGGTGGCAAGAATACATAGAACTATACAAAAAAGATCTTTATGACACAGATAATCACGATGGTGTGATCACTCACCTAGAGCCAGACATCCTGGAATGCTAAGTCAGGTGGGCCTTAGGAAGCATCGCTAGGAACAAAGCTAATGGAGGTGATGGAATTCCAGTTGACCTATTTCAAATCCTAAAAGATGATGCTGTGAAAGTGCTACACTCAATATGCCAGCAAATTTGGAAAACTCAGCAGTGGCCACAGGACTGGAAAAGGTCCGTTTTCATTCCAATCTCAAAGAAAGGAAATCCCAAAGAGCGCTCGAACTACCATACAATTGTACTCATCTCACACGCTAGTAAAGTAACGCTCGAAATTCTCCAAGCCAGGCTTCAACAGTACTTGGACCATGAACTTCCAGATGTTCAAGCTGGATTTGGAAAAGGCAGAGGAACCAGAGATCAAATTACCAACATCCATCGGATCATCAAAAAAGCAAGAGAGTTCTAGAAAAACATCTACTTCTGCTTTATTGACTATGCCAAAGCCTTTGACTGTGTGGATCGCAACAAACTGTGGAAAATTCTGAAAGAGATGGAAATACCAGACCACTTGACCTGCCTCCTGAGAAATCTGTATGCAGGTCAAGAAGCAACAGTTAGAAATGGACATGGAACAACAGATTGGTTCTAAATCAGGAAAGGAGTACGTCAAGGCTGTATATTGTCACTCTGCTTATTTAACTTATATGCAGAGTACATCATGAGAACTGCTGGACTGGATGAAGCACAATCTGGAATCAGGATTGCTGGGAGAGATATCAATAACCTCAGAGATACAGATGACACCATCCTTATGGCAGAAAGTGAAGAAGAACTAAAGAGCCTCTTGATGGAAGGGAAAAAGGTGAGTGAAGAAGTCGCCTTAAAACTCAACATTCAGAAAACTTTAGATCATGGCATCTGGTCCCATCACTTCATGGCAAATAGATGGGGAAACAATGGAAGCAGTTCGAGACTTTATTTTCTTGGGCTCCAAAATCACTGCAGATGGTGATGGCAGCCATGAAATTAAGACACTTGCTCCTTGGAAAAATAACCATGGCCAACCTAGACCACATATTAAAAAGCAGAGACATTACTTTGCTGACAAAGGTCCATCTAGTCAAAGCTATGGTTTTTCCAGTAGTCATATATGGATGTAAGAGTTGGACTATAAAGAAAGCTGAGCACTGAAGATTTGATGCTTTTGTACTGTGGTGTTGGAGAAGACTCTTGAGAATCCCCTGGACTGCAAGGAGATCACACCCGTCCATTCTGAAGGAAATCAGTCCTGAATACTCACTGGAAGGACTGATGCTGAAGCTGAAACTGCAATACTTTGGCCACCTGATGTGAAGAAGTGACTCATTGGAAAAGACCCTGATGCTGGGAATGATTGAAGGCTGGAGGAGAAGGGGACGACAGAGGATAAGATGGTTGGATGACATCAATGACTCAATGAACATAAGTTTGGGTAAGCTCTGGGAGTTGTTGATGAGGAGGGAAGCCTAGCATGCTGCAGTCCATGGGGTTGCAAAGAGTCAGACATGACTGAGTGACTGAACTGAACTGAAAGAGCAACAAAAAATTTCTTTCTAGTTTATCCATGATGAAAATGACTTACCCATTCCAAGTGTACTTCCAGAGCAGGTTACTGTAATACATAAAAACACAAGCATTTAAAACAGATTCATTGATGTATTTGAGATACAATTTAAGAAAGAATAATAGGAAAGTGAGTGAAGAATGAATAAGAACCAACTTGTGTAATAAGAGAAGGAGATACCTGCTAACAGTGTCATCTTGGATAAGTCATTTCACTTTTCTGCGCTTCACTTTGTTAAGTGGCAAGAATAAGAATGCCAACCTCATAGGGTTGTTATAAGTATCAGTCAAGCTAATGCACATAAAGCCCTTAGAATAGTGGCTAGCACACAACACTCACAAAATATTAATCATTGTTATCATTTACAGTATCATCCTAATTATAAGATTAAGGCATCACTGATATTGGGGAAAGAAACACCAAAAAACAAAACCAACAATCTTCCCCCAAATGCATGGTTTTTATGAAGGAGCCAGAGCAAAGATAGATTCCCTAACCTGAATCTGGACACCCAATCCTTACTAAAGGGCAAAGACTATAGGCTTGAGATGGCACCCCACCAAAGGATACCAGAGTCCCAACTAACAAACCATCAGAGAAAATGTCCCTCTAAAAGTTAAATTGTGAGTATGAATTAGGCGAAGAAGCAAAGACTTCAATCACTCACTTACTGGCTGTATTATCATAGAGAAACACATAAATTCTTATTCATTCTTTTTTTTTTAACTTAAAATATATAGGGCAACAGTTATATGCAAAGTACTGAGAGTCTAAGAGATTGCCATTTAGCAGAAATCACAGACATTCAACTCGCAGAAATATGGTGTGGTGACAATAACGTGTGCTGTGGTGTCAAAAAGGAAAGAGAGAGATGAACTCAGCCTATGAGAATGGGAGAAGACTCCACAGAGAAGGGGGAGTTTGGGCTGGTGGCGTTCCCTTAGCCAGGAGTGCTGCATTAGCCCAGAAGCACGATGTGGCATGGTATGCATGTGTGCTAAGGGCAGAGGGGTGTGAGTGACTCCATATGACTAGAGAACAGAGTCCTCTCAGTAAGGGTGTTGGGGAATGAGCTGAGAACTGTACTGTCCAATAGAGCAGCCACTCATCATATGTAGCTATGAGCACTCCAAATGTGGCTGGTCTAAACTGATATGTGCTGTGTTAAATACACACAAGATTTTGAAGACTTACTATGGAAAAAATACAAAATTTTTACATTGATTCCATGTTGAAAATTAGAATATTATGGCTATATTGGATTAACTAAAATATATTCAAATTAATTTTGCCTGTTTCTTTTTACTTTTTTAATGTGGCTACTAGAAAATTTTAAATTTTCAGACATACATTAAATTTCTGTTAGTACAGGTGTAGAAAGATAGAAGAGGGACAGATTGTAAGGGATGTTAAACACCATGATCAGAGAGCTGTATTTTATCCTATGGAGCAATGGAAAACTTCTGAGAATTTTGTAGCATGAAAGAAAGACAATTGGGTCAGTGTCCTGGAACAATAACTCTAGCGATAGTATGAAGACTGGTAAGAGGGCAGGAGGACAGGATTGGTGTAATAGTATAGGGGAGAGGTATGAGACCCTGAAGTACTGAAGTAGCTACAGGAATGAAGAGAAGAAGCTGGGTTTAGAGACCATCATGGAGTGAAAACAACAGAGCTTGGAGACTACTTAGATATGAAAGGTGAGGGAGCGGGGAAGCTGACGCCAGGGTTTTCAGGCTTGAATACCTGAAACAAGGATGATGGGAGATCAGAAACTGCATGGGATCAGAAGTTCCTTTTGGTCTTGAGGAATTGAAATGCCTGGGGTGTATCTCTAAGTAGAGATAACATGTTTGAATATGGATTTAAAGATCAGAAGAAGAGAAGGGTTATAGGTAGAGATTTGGGAGCCTTTGAGTCTCAGTTTTCTCATTTATAAATTGGAGAAAATAAAATCTGTTGGACCTAACTTATAGAGTTATTTGAGCATTCAGTGAAATATTGACTATGAAAACACGTGATAAATTTTGAAGCATTATGCGAATACAGTGAGGTATCTTTATTGACCTGTAGGCTCTGCTTCCTCAGAGCTCATCTTCAACCCAACAGCCTACTCCTGTCCTTTCTCATAGGGCCATGCTTTGGGCCAGCTTGTCCTCTGGACAAGATAATGAAAAAGCAAGGAATCAGAGCATGACAGCCAAGGATAGTGAACACCCCCTGAAGAGGAACTGGCCTTGTTCCATTACCAGGAGCCGTCTTGAACCTTCTTGTCACCTACACATAACTGGAAATTTTAGATTCTGGTTACTAGTAAAGCTTTCTAAGCCAACATTTATTACTCTTCCTGCATTCCCATGCAGAGTTATAGGACCTCATCATCTCTTTATTTTATAAATATATGAAAAAAATATGACAATACCCTGGGAAAGGTAACAGAAGGTGCTGGAATACAGAGCAGGAGAATTGCTCGTCTTTTTCTGTCAGCTCTGGTGAAATGGCAGTTGCTGACAGTCATGTTTTGTGATCGCAGACTGTCTGCCCACTCATATTTCCAAACCAAGCTTATGATTTATAAATTTGTTTTTCTCTGATCCTCCAACTCTCCCTCAATCAAAAGTCTGAATCTGTGCAAATAAAGGTTCAAGTCTCTTAATTTCAAATATTCCATGTTATCTGTCTTTACCTCTAACCATGATAAAAACCTATCTTCAAATCTCAAAGCAGAAAATTGCTTTAAATCTATTTTACTGTTTAAGCAAGCATCTGGTCCTTTTTCTGAAGAGAGGGAGAGGGATGAAAGGAGTACCTCCAAATCAAATTATAATAAAGTATCACAATTCCAAAGGAGCTTGGAGTCCCCTGTTGCCAGAATCTGCCTATAGCATGTAGAAATGTCAGGCCCTTTTTGATCTTCCTACATAGCAAAGTGTGATTGCTCTTAGTCTTCATTCATAGATTGACTCAAGGTTTAGTTTTAAATAAAGGGTCATAACTTTCTCTACCTGAATATATTTTTTTTGGACAGAAAGTAAGCTTCAGTCCTGTCTCAGCAACTGGTGAGACCATCACGGTATACACATCCCCGCAGGGTATCTCGGTAACATCACAGAAACTGAGGCCAGCGCTTGGGGCACAGGTGAAAATGCCTTTGGAACCATAGAGGTCGGTGCTGTAATTGGCAGAGCCCCTGGAGGCCTGCCAGTGGATCCGGATGCCATTAGGGCCCAGCCTATATAATTTCACCCCTAAAGGGCAGCAGGCACCTGAAGGATAAAACAAACACATCACTATTCCACCATTACCACAAACCTAGCCTCTGCTACTATGGGAAACAGAGTAAGTGTCCTACTCTAAATGACAACTGATTAGAGCAAGATTTGAGGCGTTATCAAGTTCCTTCTGTACTGGGCCACATGATTAGAGATCCATGTGTGAGGGTGAGGTGGGCCATGAGTTTTCAATAGAGAACAATGGAGAGTCCAAGTACTTGGTAGATATGAAGTGTATATGACTCAGACTTTATGAGTCAAATACACAGAATCCTTGTCAAGATCCTTCATAACATTCTACCCATAATATCCATAATATGATTTTTGTTGTTGTTTAGTCACTAAGTCATGTTTGACTCTTTGCAACCCCATGGACTGTAGCCCACCAGGCTCATCTGTCCATGGGATTTTCCAAGCAAGAATATTGGAATGGGTTGCCATTTCCTGCTCCAGGGGATCTTCCCAACCTGGGGATTGAACCTGTGTTGCCTACAAGTCTCTTGCGTTGCAGGCGGATTCTTTACCACTGAGCCACTGGGAAAGCCCATAATGATTTCAGTGGGATTCAATTTAGATATAATTAACTGCATTCAGCTTTGGTCGAAAAGACCTAAACTTTGCTGAGCTGAGTAACATGATCCTTGTCGCTGGTCCACACTTCATCTGTGCTAGCTGACTGGGTACTTTTCCTTTTTCCTTTACTGAATACCTTGAGCAGGCCACACATTAGGTGTCAAATGGTGGATTTCTTAGTAAACAAAATAAAGATGTTAATGTATAATAAGTATTAAGATAATTAGGTTCCTTTGATTCATTCTTTAAAAAAAGGTTTTTTAGGTGTGAAGGTAAGCAGTGGACCATATTTCCAGAACTAGATATCAAGGTGAGAGCTTAGGCAACAACTCTAATGAAAGAAATTATAAAGCAGATTACATATGTGTTCCAGGCTTCCCTGGTGGCTCAGATAGTAAACGATCTGCCTGCAAAGCAGAAGATCTGGATTCAATCCCTGGGTTGGGACAATCCCCTGGAAAAGGGAATGGTTACCCCTCCAGTATTCTTGCCTGGTGAATTCCATGGACAGAGGAGCCTGGCAGGCTACAGTCCTTGGGATCGCAAACAGTCAGTCATGACTGCTGCTGCTGCTGCTGCTAAGTCGCTTCAGTCGTGTCCAATTCTGTGCGACCCCATAGACAGCAGCCTACTAGGCTCCCCCATTCTTGGGATTTTCCAGGCAAGAGTACTGGAGTGGGGTGCCATTGCCTTCTCCATGGACATGACTGAGTGACTAACAAATGCACACAAAGGAACTTAGCACATAGCGTGCAGGAGGTTTTAAATGCGCTCACACCATAATCATTCCTATTTCTCTTATCAATGAGGAAATAGAATCAGGGAATAAGATAAGGCAGGACAGTTTAAGAAGCCATATCTTTAGACTCCTAAGTTTAAGACTCACTCTACTGCCTTTGGGATGCCAAAATTTTATTTTTTAATTTATTTATTTTTTAATTTTTGTCGAAAGACTTATGGGATCTTAGTTCCCCGACCAAGGATCAAACCTGAGCCCCTTGTAGTGGAAGCATAAAGTCTTAACCACTGGACAGCCAGGGAAGTCCTTTGAAAATTACATTTCAACTCTCCCACCCCATGCCTCAGAACAGATGCAGCTAACTGGTGTGGTACTCATGCCCCATTAAGCCTGAGAGCCATCCCATTAATCTTGTTTTTTTTTTTTTTCTTTCCTGAAACAGTGCTCTAAACAGCCACTGTAGTGGACTAGAATCATACCAGTGAAATCTTATTTGTTAACCCTGTACCGCTCCTTATTTCTCCCACCATTCCCTAATTGTTTGGTCTTTGTGAAGAACAAAAATGCAATACTTGCTCTTGAAGCCTGTTAGAATAAGATACCACAGGAGAAGCTGGAGTGTTTAGAAGAGAGAGGTAGTAGCACAATAATACTGAGAAACAAAAAACTCAAGCCAAATAGAATATATGATATAAATGCTTTCTAAAAACTCTGCCAGGGTGAGTTACTCTGTGCTACACGTAGCTAGATCATGTATAAACCAAGCCTTCTTTCAGAGAAAGTCCACTTGAACCTTGTTATCAAGTTCATTCATTCACCAATTACCAACAGGGTTTCCCAGGTGGTGCTGTGGTAAATAACCCACCCGTCAATGCAGGAGACAAGAGACACAGATTTGATCCCTGGGTTGGGAAGATCTCTGGAGGAAATGGCAACCCACTCCAGGATTATTGCATGGAGAATCCCATGGAAAGAGGAGCCTGGTGGGATACAGGGCTACAGTCCCATGGACAGAGAAACCTGGCAGGCTACAGTCCAGGGGGTCGCAAAGGGTCAGGCACAACTGAAGTGACTTAGCATGCACCAACAGAAGCCTCTGAAGCTTTGAAGTTCTGAATCAAGAGGAAAATTGCAAACATTTTAGAAAGTAATATGAATTTATCATGCAAGCTTAGGGGAGACACAGCATGCTTTTAAATGAGATGGAAGGGCTTATGTCTGGATCTATAATAGTCAAGGTCCTTGGTGGTACTCTAGAACTAGAGTCTAGATTTCACTTACTAGAGGAGTAACTTTGGTAGGCGCAGTCCGCAGTCAACCCAGTGGCACTAACTGCTTTTACTGCCACTGAGTAGTTGATGCCGCATGTGATGCATCCCAGGAGGCAGTGGTTTTGATGGGTACGACACTTTGACTGTCCCGTGTGTGACTGCAGAACCGCCACGTAGGTTAGGGCCCCAGTCCCAACCGTCCAGCTCACGTTGATTACTGATTGAGTGACCTGAGTTACCATCAGACTGGCTGAGCAGCACGGCGCTCAAATGGGGAAAAAGAAAAAATCGGGAATTTATTTCCACTAAGGGTTATTTGTGAAAACAACCAAGCATGGTATTCTATCTGTCTTTCAGTCAGTATCCTAGATTTCTCAAACCTTTAACTGTTAATCAAAATATCCTTAATAACTATAAATGGAACATAACTTTTTAAAATTGTGAATCACTGTATTGTAACTTATATGACTTTGAACATCAACTATACTGCAATAAAAATTTTTTGTAAGCTTTAAAAATATCCTTTTGTTAAGGAAAATCTCATTCTCGCTGATGCATTATTTAACATCACTGTATATAGCAAGTGCTTTCCCCAAGAACGAAGTTCACTAACTGGCTGTGGGTAACTGATGTGAGGTTCTCCCCAACTTTTTTCAGTATAAGAAAGAAATCCTTTCTTGTTCTTCAGCTTTAATGATTCCAGTTGCAAATTTCAATGCAATGGTTGCATTTACCTCTTCTCCTAATATGTATTATCACATTTGCAATAAAATGTGTTTTGCCTTTCTCAGGCATTTCATAATACACAGTTGATCAGTCGTATCCAACTCTTTGCAACCCCAAAGACTTCAGTACACCAGGCCTCCCTGTTCATCACCAACTCCTGGACCTTGCTCAAACTCATGTCCATCAAGTTGATGATGCTATCTGACCATCTCATCCTCTGTTGTCCCCTTCTCCTCCTGCCCTCAATCTTTCCCAGCATCAGGGTCTTTTCCAATGAGTCAGTTCTTTGCATCAGGTGGCCAAAGTATTGCAGTTTCAGCTTCAGCATCAGTCCTTCCAGTGAATATCCAGGAGTGATTTCCTTTAGGATGGACTGGTTTGATTTCCTGGCAGTCCAAGGGACTCTCAAGAGTCTCTCCAACACCACAGTTCAAAAGCATCAATTCTTCTGCGCTCAGCTTTCTTTATAATCCCACTCTCACATCCATACATGACTACTGGAAAAACCATAGCTTTGACTAGACAGACCTTTGTTGGCAAAGTAATGTCTCTGCTTTTTAATATGTTGTCTAGGTTGGTCATAGCTTTTCTTCCAAGGAACAAGAGTCTTTCAATTTCATGCCTCCAGTCACCATCTGCAGTGATTTTGAAGCCCCTCCCCCCAAAATAAAGTCTGTCATTGTTTCCATTGTTTCCCAGTCTATTTGCCCTGAAGTGATAGGACTGGATGCCATGATCTTAGTTTTCTGAATATTGAGTTTTCACTTTTCACTTTTTCAACTTTTTCACTCTCCTCTTTCACTTCCTCAAGAGGCTGTTTAGTTCTTCGCTTTCTGCCATAAGGGTGGTGTCATCTACGTATATGAGGTAATTGATATTTCTCCTGGCAATCTTGATTCCAGATTGTGCTTCTTCCAGCCCGGCATTTCACATGATGTACTCTGCATATAAGTTAAATAAGCAGAGTGACAATATACAGTCTTGACGTACTCCTTTTCCTCTTTGGAACCCAGTCTCTTGTTCCGTGTCCATTTCTAACTGTTGCTTCTTGGCCTGCATACAGATTTCTCAGGAGGCATGTCAGGTAGTCTGGTATTTCCTATCTCTTGAAGAATTTTCCACAGTTTGTTATGATTCACATAGTCAAAGGCTTTGGCATAGTCAATAAAGCAGAAGTAGATGTTTTTCTGGAACTCTCTTGCTTTTTTGATGATCCAGTGGATGTTGGTAATTTGATCTCCGGTTCCTCTGCCTTTTCTAAATCCAGCTTGAACATCTGAAAGTTCTTCAGATACTGTTAAAGCCTGGCTTGGAGAATTTTGAGCATTATTTTGCTAGCATGTGAGATGAGTGCAATTGTATGGTAGTTTGAGCATTCTTTGGCATTGCCTTTCTTTGGGATTGGAATGAAAACTGACCTTGTCTAGTCCCGTGGCCACTGCTGAGATTTCCAAATTTGCTGGCATATTGAGTGCAGCACTTTCACAGCATCATCATGAGCATCTGTAATTCCATCACCTCTCCTAGCTTTGTTCATAGTGATGCTTCCTAAGGCTCATTTGACTTCACATTGCAGGATGTCTGGCTCTAGGTGAATGATCACATGATCGTGGTTATCTGGGTCGTGAAGATCTTTTTTGTACAGTTCTTCTGTGTATTCTTGCCACCTCTTCTTAATATCTTCTGCTTCTGTTAGGTCCATACCATTCCTGTCCTTTGTTGTGCCCATCTTTGCATAAAATGTTCCCTTGGTATCTCTAATTTTCTTGACGAGATCTCTAGTCTTTCTCATTCTGTTGTTTTCCTCTGTTTCCTTGCATTGATCACTTAGGAAGTCTTTCTTACCTCTCTTTGCCATTCTTTGGAACTCTGCATTCAAATGGGTATATATTTCCTTTTCTCCTTTGCCTTTCACTTCTCTTCTTTTCTCAGCTGTTTGTAAGGCCTCCTCAGATAACCATTTTGCCTTTTTGCATTGTGATATAAAACATATCATAGTTGATATAAAACCTTATAACATAGTTTATATAAAAGCTTAAAATATTCTTAACCACCTAAGAGTAACACAGTCAATTCTCAACTCTTCAGAGATCCATTATACAGCATATAGGATATCTGGAACCTTCCTGCATATTTGGCATTGTCCCTATTGTGCTGTCTTTTTGTTTCAACTCATCTGTTCCAAAGTGCCATCTATCATTATATATAAGAGAAAATAAGACCCAAAGGCTTTAAGTAATTTGCTATATTTCATTTACACACAATGTTCTTAGGTAATAACAGCTTTCTTTTATCAAGCTCCTACTGTGCAGCAGGCACTATGCTAAGTGCTTTGCAGCATAAAAAATGTAATATTCACAACCACTCAATGAAGCCGTTATCCTCCTCTACCAATTAGGAAACTGAAACTCAGAAAGCCTTTTTTAGAGAAAGATTTGAAAGAGCTGAACCAAAGAAATAAATAATAAGCCAGCTCATTTGGTCACTTGTTAGATGCTTTGGTAGATTGTGTCATGGGGGAATAGGAAGTCAAAGAAATGTTTTTGTAGAGTCAGTGGATTCCTCCTTTGATGTTGGTATATGAATATATTAGAGCATTCAGATGATATTTATATGGAACCTGTGTTGAAAGTTTTCTAAGACTTGGGCTCTTTGAAAGGCTTCTCTGAGATTAATGTATTTCTACCACACTTAGGGTAAATCAAGTCATAAAGTTCACGTCCTAAAACAATTCCTAAGGACCCCACTGGAACTAAGGTTCAAGTTGCAGTTGCTACATCCCCACTTCTTTCTTCTTTTTTAAACTATTTTTTATTGGAGTATAGTTGTTTTACAATGTTATGTTAGTATCTACTGTACAGCAAAGTGAATCAGCCATACATATACATATATCCCCACCATTTTGGACTTCCTTCCCATTTAGGTCCCCACAGTGCATTAAGTAGAGTTCCCTGACCTACATAGTAGGTTCTTATTAGTTGTCTATTTTATACTTAGTAGTACATATGTCAACCCCAGTCTCCCAATTCCTCTTACTCATTTCCCCTTTCCCCTTTGGTAGCTATACATTTTTTCTCTACGTCTGTGTCTCTGTTTGGGCTTTGCAAATAAGATCATCTATACCATTTTTCTAGATTCCTTGTGTAAATAATATTATACAATATTTACTTTTCTCTTTCTGACCTGACTCTGTATGAACACTCTAGGTCCATCCATGCCTCTACAAATGACTCAATTTCATTCCTTTTTCTGGCTGACTAATATTCCGTGGCATTCCATTGTATGTAGTTACATACCTGTCTCTAGAGGCACACTGTAGCTGGGCAGGCTCCGTCCTGCAGGTGTTTCGGCCACAGCGGTGACAGAGAACACTGAGCCACAGGGCAAGCCCCCCAGGGTGCAGGACTCCCCGGTGCTGCTGCACTGGTGCAGCCCTTTCTCCCCCTGGGCAGTCACCGTGTAAGTGGCCTCATCATTAGTGGATCGCCAGTGCACGTTAATCATGGAAAAGTCATCCTTCGAAATGTTTTTGATTTCAGGACTGCAAGGAGCTAAAAGATTTTAGATTATGAACTGAAACAGAGTCAAGAAATATCACACGTGACATTTGGTCTACCCTAATTGAGATTTCCACCCTAAATGAGATGATTACTTTCAACCATACGTTGTGCTCAGGCCAAATTCCTAGAGCCTTTGTGTGGAAACCTTGCTGACATTGACAGATGGTATTAGATTCGCATAGCGTTGGGCTAAGTGGAAACTGTTAAGGAGCCATTTGAACTCCAAAAGCAAAAGTAATTAAGACAAACATTTGCACCTTCATGGTGTGACTATAGGCAGGTGCCCCTAAGCTGCTGCTGCTGCTAAGTCACTTCAGTCGTGGCCGACTCTGTGCGACCCCATAGACGGCAGCCCACCAGGCTCCTCTGCCCCTGGGATTTTCCAGGCAAGAGTACTGGAGTGGGTTGCCATTGCCTTCTCTGGCTCCAAAGCTAGGAGGATGTGAATGGCTGAGGTAATCACCAGTCAGTCCTTCCACTCTCCCCAGGGTTCCCTGTTTCTTTCTGTCCTCTCTCCCTCTTCCACATTCTCTCCTGAGAGGGGCTCTCAGGATCCCTACCAAGAGTCATTAATGGCAGTTAACCTTTCTACCATACTTGCTGAATGCCTTTCCTGAGGGACAAAGAGGTGAGCCATCCAGACATCGGTGAACAAAATCCTTGCTGTATCATACCTGTGGTTATGAATTGGGAAGTACATGACGTATTGCTGCCCCGGACTTCGCTGAAGGAATACACCGTGATGTTGTACTTGGTGTCACACTCTAGAGCAGAAAGCGTGCAAGCCGGAGCTGTGTCGTTACACTCAACCACATTGAACCCATCCACAGCCTTTGTTTCATAAAGTTCAGCACCTCGGACGGGAGACCAGACAATCTCTACTCTGTCACTGGACACCAGCACAGGGTTAATGTCACTAGGACAACAGGGAGCTGAAAGCAGGAGTAGAGAGAAGGACGTCAGTACAGGAGCCATGCTGTCGGAGGGGCGTTGAATCCCGGCGTCTCCGTGCCCAGGAGTCTCTGCAGTCACTGGAAGATTCTCCTACAGGTCTGTCCAACAGTGATCCTAGCCTGACACCCACTACATAGAGGATAACTTCTCTGCATGACATTCAAGGTTACAGTAAGCTCTACCCTGTCAACACATCCAGCTGCTCCCCACACCCCCTGCCTCACCTGACTTCTCAATTCCCCACCCAACGTGCATGTTTTTTCCCTGTGTTTCAGAGACTGTGTCCCCTCTACTGGGATGTGGGACCCTTCTCCTGCCTGACAAAATCATATTTAGTCTAACTTCTAGAGTCTATCAGTCTTTCCAGACTCTAGGTAAAACTACGGGGTGGAGGAGAGGAGGAAGCCTTGCCTTAGTACATTTTAGAAGAGCCCCACATGACCTCATGGACAAATTGTGACAAATGTCTGGCTCATATGGGGTTTCTCTGGGATGCTCTTGCCCCACCGACATTCCATTCATCCTTAAAGATCCAGTTCAAAACCACTCCCTCTGGAAGGCCCTTGAGACCTTATTGATGGCCTCTGACTCCAAATTCCAAAGGCACCAATTATTTGATTCCCTCATCCGGATAAAAATGTGTGTAATCCAGCTATAATTGTTATTTATATAGTTGTATTATTGTATTCTTATTTGTACATATAGTTAATTTTAAGTCTCTCACTCCATTTATTCTTTAAAAATCGAGCATCTATATGCCAGTCACACTATGATAAGCATTCAGGATGCAAAGATCAATGAGATATGATCCCGGCCCTGTAGAAGGCCTAAGTCTAGTGCAGGAGAATAGTAACAGCAATAAAGCTGCTAATAAAAATATTTGCACTGTGCTTTTCTTACGTACAAAGACCCTTTCACATTCATGCACTTCTGATTATTTGTCCCATTTTGCAGTGGTGGATACTAAGGGACTTAACAAGGTAGACATCATTATTTTCGCTTTACAAATGAGTTAGTGTTCAAGTTAGGACTTAAGCCCAGGTATCCTGCTCCAGAACTCTCTACACCATATGGCATCTTTGCCATTGCACCTCTGTCTTCTGGGCTTGGAGAAAGAGTGAACTCTGAGACCTAAGGATTGCCTCCCCCCTTCAGCATCCAGAACAGTGATGAACAATGAGTAGATCTGGACGGAAGGTTCAATTTTTCAGAGCAAGCTTGAATAGCAACAACCTTTCCTTTCTTCTCACTCCTAAACCTTGTATTCTTGTTAAGGTTGAGTCCACTTAGTCCAAATTCCCCAGGAAAGAACGTGAAAGAAGAGAGTCACTTTCCATTCTTGGACCTAGAATGACTCCCAAGTAGTCAAGGAGTACAGTGGGTGGTCCATTCTGCTACTGAATTTAGTGAACTCAGAACTCCCTTTACAAGCATCAAGCGCAACTCACCTGTGGTATAATTAAACACATCACCCAAAGGACTCTGCCCTGCCTTGTTATAGGCAAAAACACTAATAAAGTAAGTGAAGCCACACTCAGATAAGAAATTGCACTGGGTGAGGGAAGTGTTGCAATGTACTTCCAAGCCATCATCACTCTTCACGAAGGCCACGTAGTAATCACCCAGATCCACATTGGACCAAGCTACAGACAAGTGGCCAGGAGGATCTTCTTGGATGGCCACTCTCCCAGGTGCACAAGCAACTAGGAAATGATAAATAAAAAGGAGTATGAGAGAACTATAAGAGATTTTCTTTGCAGCTTTGCATAGTAGCTGTCCACTAAACGTTAGTTCACATTCTCAAAACACACAAATATTTCTAAATTGAAGTGTAGACTTCCACATATGTATGTCTTTATCTCTTTGATAAGAATGAAAGAGGGTAGATATCTAAACACATATTCCAAACTATAGACATTCCCTGTTTATCTTAAAGAATAGCTCCTATCAGGCCTAGGTCTGTGAAACATGATGTAAATAAGGGGCTGCACAGCTAAAGTTGTTATCAAACTGGGTCTTAGAATATTCACAACTTTACAAATGCAGAAGAAAATAGACTAATTAGTGAAAGATCTGGAAGAGGAAATACGTCTCTTAATTTTCAAAGTGCTTTTTCCAATGCACGAGATCTGGTTTCACTATCAACATTATTCAGACTCATCAGAATGTTCAGCTCTATGCTTTCATTTGTTCTAGCATTTGTTCTAGAGCATTCTGGAACACTGTTCTAGAGCATTCTGGAACACTGTGATGTAATTATTTGTTTCCCTAAGGTCAGCCACTTGGGCTTGCCAGACCCCCATCTCACTCCTGTTTACATACCGGTTTTCAAAGTCACTGCTGAAGTCGATCTGCTAGATCCAGCATCATTGCTTGCTGAAACTGAAATCAGGTACTTGGTTCCACACTGGAGAGAGTAGATGGTGCAGGAACTGAAAGTTGTACTGCAGCTCAGCCTGGAAGAGTCACTCAAGGCCATCACGGTATAGTTGAAAGCTCCTTCTGTCAGTGCCCACGAAACAGACGCCTTCAGAGCACCACTATCAAAAGAGACTTGAATGTTTTCAGGAGTACCTGGACCTACATTTTTGAGAAACAATTGATATTTTGCAATAGACTCAAGAACCCAAGTAAGATTTGGCCTAGCAATATTGTGCAGCTTGGAGGACGAAGTTCTCCATTAACAGGATAATTGCAAGTATACAAAGCATAAAACTGGGATTCAGGGTACCTGAGAACTGGTAATACATCCACCATTAACTATGCAAACTCGTAACTAGCTATGACTTTGCTAGGTTATTTAATCTTTCTGTTATTTATTTTTTAGTGTGTAAAATTGATCTAATATCAGTCCCTAGCACATATAAGTACTGAATAAACATATTTCGAGTCTTTTGCAATTAATTTATTTGGCTATGCCCGGTCTTAGCTGTGGTGTGTGGGATCTAGTTCCCTGACCAGAGATCGAACCTGGCCCTACTGCATTGGGAACATGGAGTTCCCAATGGTTCCCAGTGGCTAAGACCATATGAATTCAACATATTTTGAATATGTGAATGAGTGAATACACAGTCTGATAAGTGATTGAAGTAATTAAATGAAATTATAAATATGATGGGCTAGGAGAGCCAAGTGGGTATGTCATTAAGATGTAGGTAAAGTATTCTATTATAGATTGATAAAGTTAGATTAGCTTCAGCAG
The DNA here is from genome assembly GCA_006410615.1 of Neotragus moschatus. Taxonomy (NCBI): domain Eukaryota; kingdom Metazoa; phylum Chordata; class Mammalia; order Artiodactyla; family Bovidae; genus Neotragus; species Neotragus moschatus. Next base: position 1,519,693 of record SJYA01000617.1, on the reverse strand, counting down.
CATGTCTTCTTTACTTTTGATACATGCTAAGACATGTAAGAACTTTTAGGTCCCTGTTGTTAAAAGAAAAGCAGACTTCCTTTTGTTCTAAACCAAGGGGGAGGAAGGAAAGTGTCTGTGATGGCCACACAGGAAGTCAGTTTTTTATTGTCTCCAAAACAATTTCCTCTATGTTCTTAAAAGCAGGCCTTCCTTTCGTCAGGGTTGTCCTCTTAAAAAAGCTTGAGGAGTGTTCTCCTGGGCTGGGAAGGAGAAAAGTTGGCCTCAGTCCTCTGGAATCTGTGCTATAATAAGGCCCACCTCAGAAACCTTCAGTTCAGTTCAGTTGCTCAGTCATGCCCAACTCTTTGCAACCCCATGGACTGCAGCACGCCAGGCTTCCCTGTCCATCACCAACTCCTGGAGTTTACTCAGACTCATGTCCACTGAGTCAGTGATGCCATCCAACCATCTCATCCAGAAATCTTAGAGAACAGCTTATGTGCAGAGACTAGCACCCTTCAGATACGTATGGTGGGGTGGGGAATGTGGGTTTAAACAGGAAAGGTTCTGTGTGAGGAAACTGGGACTCAGCTCGTCCTCTGCAAGGCAGACACGAGCCATGTTTCTCCTGTAGGCCGTCTTGACAGGCCCCTCCTTCTGCTATATGGTCAGCTCATCTGCAGAGGCAGATCTACTCTGGGGTAATGCTGGGCCCAAGGCTGGTAGTGGTCATCTGTAGTATTTCAGGACAATCTGATTTTCCCACGTGGGGCATGGGAAGCACCAAAAAGACATATGTCAAAATCTTCACCCCTAGTACCCCAGAATGTGATCTCATTTGGAAATAAGGTCCTAGCAGATGTAATCAGTTGAGATCATTAGGTTGATCCTAACCCAATATGACTGATAACCTTATAAGAGAAATTTTGGGATGTCCAAATTTCATGTCAACCACTGGTGGTCCAGTGGTTGAGAGTCCATCTGCCAATGTGAGGGGAAACAGGTTTGATCTCTGGACTGGGGAGACTCCACATGCTGTGGAGCAACTAAGCCTGAGTACCACAACTACTGAAACCTGTGTGCTCTAGAGCCCGTGCTCCACAGTAAGAGAAGCCATTGCAACGAGAAAGAGAGCCCACACACTGTAACAAACAGTAGCCCCTACTTGCCACAACTGAAAAAAAAAAAAAAAAGCCTGCATGAGGCAACAAAGACCCAAAGCAACCAAAAATAAATAAATAAATAAAATTTTAAAAAAGATAAAATTTGGACACAGTCATACACATACAGGGAGAATGCCATGTGAACACGAAGACGACCATCTACAAGCCAAGGAGAAGGGCCTGAACATACCATCCCCTCACAGTCCTCAGAAGGAACCAATCCTGCAAATTCCTTGATTTCAGACTCCTAGGCACTCCAGAGCCATGAGATAACTTTTGTAGCATCTCATTTGTGGTACTTTGTTGTGGCAGCCCTAGCAAACTAATACAGAGTCTAGGTCTAAAGTCTCTAAAGCTTTTTAAAACATAGGGAAACAAGTGAAGAGGACGGCTTTAAGAGACCAGTCATCTTCAGGAGATGGCGCTCCCTGTTCCCCAGCCTGATGTAGATGCTCCCCTGTGCCACCCCGTGCCTGTTGGTTAGTGTTAGTCACTCAGTCATGTCCAACTCTCTGCGACCCCGTGGACGACAGCCCACCAAGCACCTCTATCCATGGAATTTCCCAGGCAAGAATACTGGAGTGGGTTGTCATTCCCTTCTCCAGGGAATCTTTCCAACCCAGGGGTTGAACCCAGGTCTTCTGCATGCAGGCAGATTCCTTACCATCTGAGCCAACCAGGGAAGCCCCTCTGTGCCTGTGCCTCTTTCCATCAAAGAACCTGTTACTCAGAAATGTAACCACTGATTTACACATTGGCCTCCCCCCGGGACACAATCAATTCTTCGGGTGTAGAAATCATGCCTTTGGAGAAGGCAATGGCATCCCACTCCAGTACTCTTGCCTGGAAAACCCCATGGACAGAGGAGCCTGGTAGGCTACAGTCCATGGGGTCGCTAAGAGTCAGACATAACTGAGCGACTTCACTTTTTCTTTTCACCTTCATGCACTGAAGAAGGAAATGGCAACCCACTCCAGTGTTCTTGCCTGGAGAATCCCAGGGATGGGGGAGCCTGGTGGACTGCCGTCTATGGGATCGCACAGAGTTGGACATGACTGAAGTGACAGCAGCAGCAGCAGAAATCATGCCTTATTTGATTTTGTATGCTCATTAGCTAACGATGCTCAGCATATAGCAGGCCCTCAATAAATGTCTGTGGAAGGAAAGAATGAGTGAATGCCTTGGATGAGGCCCAGGGAGACTAGTTTATCACAGACATCCTAACTCACCAGGCCCATCATGAATCACCTTAGGGTCATCTTGTTATAATTCCTCCATAGAGAAGTATTACAAAAGGCAAACCCTTCTCTTCTCCCTACATTTCAGCCTTGGCTCAGAGACAAGGCAACTTTCCCTGCCCCTCAAACTTAGGCACTGTTGGAGAGAACATTTCTGTTTTCTTTCTGCCTTTTTCTTGGACATCCTCAAGAGATGAAAGAGTTAATCTGATTGGTGGGTCTGGCATCTATTAGGCTTCATTGTGGACTTCCCCGGTGGCTCAGTGGTAAAAGAATCCATTTTTCAATGCAGGAAATGACGGTTCAATCCCTGGGTCGGGAAGATCCCCTAGAGGAAGAAACAGCAACTCACTCCAGTATTCTTGCCTGGGAAGTCCCATGGACAGAGGAGATTGGATGGGCTACAGTTCATGAGGTTGCAAAAGAGTCAGACATGACTTGAAGACTCAACAACAGGCTTTATTGTCAGAGGATGGCTCACTCTGCCTCAAGAGAAGGGAAAATCTCCCCCCTTCCCTCTCTCTCCCTCTTATTCTTTGGGCTCATAGCTGCACTCAGTTTGGGCTTCCAGTTATCATGGAGTAGGAGGTCCTGGTTGGGTCCCTGGGATAGTGATGGTGAGAACACACACCGTGCTCCAGCTTCTCGGCCTACAGCTGGAGGAGAGGTAGTGGGAAGCCCCGTGATGGCCTCAGGCCTACGGTGAGGGCTTTGGGAAATATGTCTGAAATATCAATTCTCACTACGTCAGAAAGTTTAAAATTCTCATCATAACAGGAAGTTTATTTTGCTTGCTGCTATGTCTCTAGGGTAATACCACCTCAAAATTTGGACACACTCATTAAATGTCTGCTGAATAAATCCTTGTTTGGCCCAATTCTTTCTGTCTATACTCTTGGTATAAATCTAGGAAGGGACAAGAGGTAACTGGAAAACCTAACAGGAATTGTTTCCTGCTGTGTGATATTGAACATATATGCTGAATCAGCTATGGGGCGGTGGGGGTGAGGTAGACATGGGGTCACCATGCTCTGTGTACTCTGAGCAGCATTTTTTACACATGCAGAGAGCACTGAACCTACTCAGGGGGAACTGCCAACACACTATAAATAAGCTCATAATAAGGTTAAATATCTGCTGCCGCCAGCTGCTCTGTGCTTATCACTTATCACTGCTCTCAGTGGCTGCAGTGCACAGCCCTTCTCGTTAATCAAAAAGGAAAATGTCTGGGGCTGAGCCGAGAAGTCCTTACTTGTTCTCTGATTGCAGGTGGAGTCATCCCCAGGGGTTCCATTGGCATTCCATGCATAGGCCTTTATGGTGTAGAGAGTCCCGGAGTCTAAACTGGTGAATGTCAAGGAGGTGTTGGTGGTATTTTCTTTCCATATTCTACCCAAACCATTAGCTTGCATAATGGACACAGAGAATCCAGTGGCCATATATACAGCTTCCCACTGCACAAGAATAGAGTGGGAACTTGGAGAGCTTACTTGTAGAATAGGTGCCGCCAGTACTGCAAAAACAAAAGCATGTCCATTTGCATCATGAAAGTGTGATCAAGGATAATTCCAATTTAGGAATAGAAAATTTGGGCTTGATTATCCATATTATGAAAAAATTATTTGCAATAGGATTCATGTCAGAGTTGTTATAATTGTTATTTCAATGTGTATTAATTCCAGATGACTCAGCAGATGACTCAGAGTGGCAGGTGGCGCTAGCAGTAGAGAACCTGCCTGCCAATGCAGGGGACATAAGAGACGTAGATTCAACCCCTGGGTTGGAAAGATCTCCTGGAGGAGGATATGGCAACCCACTCCAGTATTCTTGTGTGGAGAATCCCATGGACAGAGGATCTTGGCAGGCTACAGTCCACAGGGTCACAAAGAGTCAGACACAACTAAAGTGACTTAGCACACACACACAGCAGAGAAATGGGAACAGAAATTCTAATATTAGAATTTAACTGGAAGTTGGTAAGAAATTAGATAAAACCTCCTAATCATAAAATAAATTAATTAGAGAAATGATAATTTATACTGTTTTAATGGGCACACAACCTTTCAGAAGTATGCCAAGGTATAATTTCATCAAACCAATTTAAGTCATGCTGATGACAAACTCGTACTGGTTTTATTTCAAATAAGTCAAAGCAGCAAAATCACTCCTACATGTTCATCATACCCCATGGTCTTCATAGATAACCGAGGTTAAAAACAGAAATCCCTTTTTCAGAGATTTTAAAGCAGGGATGCTTTTAACAATGCCCCCAAATGGGTTTTATTTTCCAAAGCATCTGGAATTTAAATACCACGTCCTCCACAGTTATTTGAATTTTTTTAAAAAGTGTCACTTGGTGGCTTTCACTTCTGGGCCCTGAATCATCAGTACTCACAAGACAAAGAATTACATCATGCATTTGCAGCCTCAGTACAATTGATTCAGGTCACACACAAGCAATTGCTCAGTAGAGGACGAGCATCCAGCTACCTGTCTTTGCCTGTTTTGGAGGTGATGCCTGGCTTCTCCCCGCAGGACTGATGGATCTGACGGTGATCTGGTACAAGGTTGCAGCTTTCAGGCCAGTCACAGTGCCTGGGGAACTGGCCACCATGGTCTCAATGACAGTGTTCCCGTCTTTGGCTGTGAGGAGGTAACTGGTGGCCCCTGGCACTGTAGCCCATTCCACAGTGATACTGTTGCTGATTTTTGAATAAGCCTGATCAATAGTGGGTATTTCAGGAGCTAAAAGAAATTTTGAAGATGTACATTAGTTAGAGTACCTATAAGGATTACTTCTTTCATCATTTTACTCTTCAAACTAAGTCATTCTCATGCCATCCTTCAGACATAAACTTTGCCCTTATTTTCCTGATCAAGAAAAAAAAAAGAAAGAAAGATGGGGAAGAAAAGGGTAAAGCTACTACTTTTCAGAAGAAAGTCAGAAAGCTCAAAGTTCCCATTCAGGAATAGGATTTCAAAGAGGTTTTCCCCAGTTGCCTGTTTTTGTACTTTTAAAACAGTTAAGTAAGAATGGGGAATAATTTTGAGTAAGAACTGTGAGGGGAGGGAAAGAGTAAGGGAAGGACTTCACTCTGGAGGATGCTACTCCAACTTGGCATCTTGTGAATCCCCAGCCTGCTTTGTCCCTGATCTTGCCTCCCTGCCCCACAACTGTGCCCCACTGCCTCCAGTGATGGTCCACCTCCATCCCCCCATCCCTGCCATAGCTGTGATTTCCATTCATGCACTTTGCACACTTCCCAAGTGGTACCTCACCTAATGGAAAAGGAGGGAGAATTGAGTTGTTTCATAATTGTCCTGTTTTAGTATTATCAGAGTGTAACAATTTTCAGATTCTTCTATATAAAATATTTAAAATTAAACTTTATTCTCTCCTTCTCTATCAAAATATATGCCCCAGAATAAGAATGAGTTGCTGTGGTCCCTCCTCGTCTGGACCTGGCCATGGTTTGCCAGGAGGGGATGAATGCTTATGTTATGAGCTTACACGAGGCATTCCTATACTTTGGGAATGGGGCAAGAGATACATGGCAATCAGACTGACTACTCTGCAAAACTCCACGGACACAAAAATGCTCTAGGTCTAGGAGGTCCAAGTGGAAGAAAAGGTCAAACCAAAATTGCTGGATTTTATGTTTAATGAACTACAACTGTGCGCTGCCATGGTGGCTCACTGGTAAAGAATCTGCTTGCCAATGCAGGAGATGCAGGTTTGATCCCTGATCCAGGAAAATCCCCCGGAGAAGGAAATGGCAACTTACTTCAGTACTCATGCCTGGGAAATCCATGGACAGAGGAGCCTGGCGGGCTACCGTCCATGGGGTCGCAAAAGAATCCAACACAACTTAGCAACTAAACAACAACAACACTGCATTTGCTGAGTAAGATCACTGTATGCCAAATTCAGAACTAAAGGGCAGAACCAAACTCTAGGGCAAAGAGGAAAAGGAGCAAATTCAGGGTGAATGTGTGATTTTCCAGTATCAACTCCCTCCAGCAGACCCCCACCTGCCAAGTCGCCTTGTGCATGATACAGACAACCTTCTCTTTCTGTCCCCAAGGCCAAGAGAGCTGGCTTTGGCAGCATCTCAGAAATAACCATGCTGCAAGAATGGACAAAGAGTCCACTGTGCACTGGCCAGACATTCCTTGAACATCACCCAGGACTGTCTCCTTCATCATCAAAAGAAAACTTTGATGGCTTATATATCCTGGGGAAAAGTTGCAGGGATTCATCTTAGCCATTTGCCAGCAGAAGCTGACTCTGTAGGAAGTGCCTATGTCCCCACCCTCCTGCAGGACAGAAAGCTCCCTCAGGGGTCTCACATTCATTCCTCCTACACACTCATCCCCTTTCTGCCCCAGTTGCTTGTCCTTGGCTAGTCTTTGGCCTTCTTTCCTCTGACTTTGTGGTGTCTCTCAACCTCTGCTTCTTCCTTTGACCCCATTATTCATCTTATCTCCTGTTAGCCAGTCCTGCTCATTGCAATGGACTGATTTTCTGGACAACTGACAACCAAACTAGACTTTGTTGTGACAGTGCCTTCATGGAGTGGTTCATTTGAAAGGCATCTAAAAGGCTGGCATGACAGGCATGCCAAGGAGCCTAAGGACTCCACAAACTTTATCCTATTGAATTAACCTGGGAGGGGCACAGTTGCCCAACATAGTAGTACATAAAGCCAGTTATCAGCAAGATGAGTTTCATGGCAAGAAAACAGAAAAGGATTTAGATTTCAGAATGCTAGGTTTGAGCCTTGGCTCTGCCATTTGCTTCTGTCTGTGAACATGTACTGGAGAGAAGCATGGCAACCCACTCCAGTATTCTTGCCTGGAGAATCCCATGGACAGAGGAGCCTGGCGGGCTACAGTCCACAAGGTCACAAAGTTCAGTGGACACGACTGAAACGACTGGGCATGCATGCATAAACATATACAAGTGATTTCACCTCTTCTAGTCTCAGTGTTCTGTCTTGAATATATGGAATACTAATAATTCCTACATCTTTGAGTTTACTTTGAATGTAAAATGTCTGCATCTTAAGATAGTAAAGATTAAGTGAAATAGTGAATATAAGGGCATATCGAAAGGTAGGAAGGGTGTGTGTGTGTGTGTGTGTGTGTGTGTGTGTGTGTGTGTGTGTGTATGAACCAGGGCTAGCAAATTTTGGGTTTGGAAAAGCCAGGCCTCATGGTACTTCCATGAGGGTGGGGTTGCTACGAGAGGAGGTGGGATTCTGGAAGGTCTGGGGTAGGCACAAGCTGGAGAGACAGAATGCCTGTTTACACATGGCATCTAGAGCAGTATCTGACCAGTAACGGCAATGAAAAAAGATCAACATTGCTGTACTAAGTTTCCCTTAAAAGATAAGAGATTGAGTAGGACGTGCAAGTCTCCATAAATTAGCAGTGGTTCTTCACTCTTCCTGAGTTCTATATTTGGCCCACTTACTGCATCGATGAAAGAGAAAAATTTATTCCCTAGGTTTGCAATCAACCAAAAGTGAAACCCTTTGAGTCTCAGCATTTGTGCATTCTACCAACTCAGAGATCTAAATTACCCCAGCTGGCCCCAGGGATCAGACACAGATAAGGAGCTGATGCCAAGAGCCCAGAGAAAATCAAAATACATACACACCAAATGAAACCTCCTATGCAGTATCAATAAATCACTTTGCATCTGTTGAAAAGACAGGATGAATCATTTGGCATCATCATCAGTATCTCAGTCTGTCCCATTCCTTCTCTCAAATAGTGTGGATAGTGGGATTGAAAAGGGGCCCATTTTGAGGGCTCAGTGTGTCTGGGTGTTCTGGGACCATCTAAGAGAAAGCAGAGCTAGATTTCATCCATTTAAAGGCCACTTATTATTTTTAAAACTACTTCATATATATGGCCAAATAGTCTTCTCACAGCTTCCTAGTCAGCCCTGAAGGTGTCTTAACAATAAGTAAGAATAAAGCATGACATAAATTTTTAAAACCTATTTTATAAGGACAGGTTTTTATGGCTCAGTCATAAATCTCTATCACATATTTTAATTGCTTTATTTACATTTCCTTTTCTGTGGAATGAACAAAATAATAAATAAAGACTGTTCTTACTTGTACCGAATTGCTAAGGGAGTTTATTTGTGATATAATTGATATAATATGGTTTCTTCAGATAATCTAAATCTCCAAACATAAACTTCCATTCTAGGGACTTAAATTTCTAGAATGTATGAGTCATTTATTCAAGAAAAATGGTGATAAAGTCTTCTAAAAGAAAGACTTTTTCTAGCTCTGGCTTATCATAATGGATGCAATATTAGAGGTATAAAATCTTTTTTATTAAAGTAGAGAATCTTGAAATTTTGATCAAAACTGTTTCTAGCTCTCTCCTCTAATTCCTTAGAAGACAAATAAGAAAACTTATATAAATTAGGCTCTTTACTCTAAATTTGTTTCTTTGACTGGAATGATAATCATTGCAGTATTTTACTAATGGGTAACTATGTCTGAGAAAAATCTATGATTGCATGACTCTATATAGCTCAATATGAATATCTTATGAGGATGTATCTTTAAAGTTTGATCGATGTATTTGTCTTACCAGTTACACTCACAATATGAGTACTCAAAAAATGTTGAATATTTTTCTTGATATAGCCTATTTTAGGGCAGTATAAGAATTAACAGTGGAAATGAAAATGAAATATGGGTAGGGTAAACTTGCATTTCAGGGAATGTTACCTGTTTTTGTTGAAGCAACCTGAAAAGAAAAGTTTAGAAAGTTAGAACTATAATGAAAAACACCATTTGAGGAAATATAAAACCTAAATTAGAGCAGTAATACACTTAGAACAACATGTTTGTACATAATGTGAGCAATCTTCCAATCCACACACTTTAGCGATTTGCACAAACTATTTCCCAATACTAAAATCTACCAGAAAGCAATCCTAAACAGAATTGAGAGGCTGGAGGCAGATCGTATTACTATTTCATTTTTCTTCCTGAATCTGCCTATTGACTACTTCAGTAGCTGCTGACAGATTTTTTAGAAACCTTTGTCCTTAAAACATAATGATATTCTTGTTTCCTTTCACTAGTAAATTGAATTAAATTTCAAACACACAAACATATACAATCTTGGTATGGTCCCAAAGTATTTTGATTTCTATCTCTCTATCCCCAAAGCCTTCAAAAAAAGAGAAAGATACTGAATGTACTTCCCCCCCTCCCCCAAATAGTTGCAGGTAGGTCAGAATGGTGAACTCACCATTTTAAGGCAGATAAGACTGAATCCAACCACAGATAAAAATTTCACCGGTGCACCAGCCATCCTGTTGGACTGAGCACTCACATGGCACACAACAAGGTGGGCAAGGTCCTCCTTGGTCTCCAGGTGGGCAGCACTTTTGGTTGCTGGGATGTGGGGCTGCAATGCTGGAAACAGACCCTGGGAAGTAGCTCCTCCCCTTCTGTGTGGAGCTGACCTGTAACTAGGGGCACCTGGAGACTGGCAGGTCCAGGTATTGCAAAGGCTGAAGAAAAGAAGAGAGTGGAAGTAAGCCATGTCAAGCGGGCCAAAAGGCTACTGTAACCTGGGTGTAGAATGCTCTCCTTTTCTATTAAATTTTTTTTCTAAATAAAAATTTAACAAAGCTGTATAGAAATTACTGACATAGTGGAATGACTATTTTAAACTTGGGGATTCGGACCAGTTTTAATTTCTTCTTTGTCACCTTTATTTGTTATTCTGTTGTTTTAATGCAAAGTGATCAGTTCTGCCGTTGGCTGGTGCTAGGAGGACTGGGGAGATGTTGTTTATGGGTACAAACTAAAAACTGGTAGAAAAATATATCTGGGGGATTTAACATGCAACATAGCGATTATATTAATAGTTAATGATATAATATTTATAAACCTCAAAGTTGCTAAGAGACCAAATTTTAACTGTTCCCAACACAAAAAAGAAATACTTACGTGATGTGATAGAGGTCTTAGATAATGCTACTGCAATAATCATACAATATGTAAATGTTTCAAACTAACACTTGTACACTTCAAACTTATGTCTCGAACTTGACAGCGTTATACATCAACTCTATGTTTAAAAAAAGAAAGAGACAGACAGAAAGGAAAAGAAAGGACAGGAGCATGTCCCTACACTGAGAAAGACAGTGGGAGGTCCTTGATGAGCACATTAAATCATTCATCCCAGCACTGCCCTGACATTCTAGTACTTTTTAGATCCAGGGCCATCTTTCTAGTTCAGACCCTTAATAACAATTAGCATTTAATCCAAGCACTATAATATTAATTCTAACAATAAACAAGGATGTAAATGAGTAATAAACATTGTTAACTGACTTGTATGAAATCATACGAGTATTAAATGGTAGAGCTTGGATTAAAACTCATCAGTCTGACTCTACTTCCCACCAAAATAGGGTAAAAGGAACTGATTTTACCCTGACTTCAGGACTTATTATAAATTTATAGTAACTAAGACAAGATTAATTATAAGGATTGGTATTAAGATAGATAAGTAGATCAATAGAGCAGAATAGAGTTCAAAAATAGACCAACATATACGTGACAATTGATTTTCAAAAAGGTATAAAGGCAATCTAATGAGTCTTTTCAACAAATGATACTGAGGGAGTTCCCTGGCAGTCCAGGGGCTTCCATCATGGTTCAGATGGTAAAAAATCTGCCTGAAAAGCAGGAGACTTGGGTTTGATCCCTGGGTTGGGAAGATCCCCTGGAGAAGGGAATACTCACACTCCAGTATTCTTGCCTAGAGAATCCCACAGACAGAGAAGTCTGGTGGACTACAGTTCATGGGGCTGCAAAGAGTCAGACATGATTAAGTGACCAAGCACACACACACACCAGTGGTTAGAGTTCCACACTTCCACTGCAGGGGACATGAGTTCGATCCCTGGTCAGGGAACTAAGATTCCCAAACAGAGTTGTGCAGCCAAAAAAAATGAAAAAAAACAAAAACAAAAACAAATGATGCTGAAAAAACTGGTCAACCATATGCTAAAAGCATAAACATTAATCCATACCTCACACCATATAAAAATTAATTAAAAGTGGAGTAAAGTCTTAAACATAACATCTAAAACTATAAAACTTTTTTTAGAAAAAAAATATAGAAAATCTTTGTGACGTTAGGTTAGACAAAGATTTCTTTGATATAATACTGAAAGCACAATCCATTGCAAAAATTTGATAAATTGGACTTCAACAATATAAAGACTTTCTACACTATTCCAAGAATGAAAAGACAAACCACATTGGGGGGAAATATTTGCAAATCACATGTTTTACATGGGATTGCATCCAAAAATTTTTTAATTAAAATTTAGAAAAAATATATGCTGAGGCTGAAGCTCCAGTACTTTGGCCACCTCATGCGAAGAGTTGACTCATTGGAAAAGACTCTGATGCTGGGAGGGATTGGGGGCAGGAGGAGAAGGGGACGACAGAGGATGAGATGGCTGGATGGCATCACTGACTCAATGGGCGTGAGTCTGAGTGAACTCCGGGAGTTGGTGATGGACAGGGAGGCCTAGTGTGCTGCAATTCATGGGGTCGCAAAGAGTCGGACACGACTGAGCGACTGAACTGAACTGAACTGATGGGTATGTGTATGTATATACTCCCAAAACCCAGTAATAAAAAAATAACTCAATAAAAAAACAGGCAAAAGATTTGAACAAACATTTCACAGAAGAAGATATATACATGAAAAATAAGCACATGAAACTGTCCTTAGGGAGTTCCCTGTGGCCTAATGGTTAGGATTCCAGCGTTCACTGCCATGGCTAATGTTCAATCCCTGGTCAGGGAAGTTCCTGCAAGCAGCATGGTGAGGGAAAAAAATTCCTTAACATTATTAGTTATTAGAATGTAAATTAAAACCACAACGAGATATCACTGTATACTTACCACACATCTAAAATTAGAAAGACGGAGGATACCGAATATTAGCAAGGAAACATTATATTCCTGGTAGGAACATAAAATGGCACAACCAAAAAACAACTTGACTATTTCTTAAAAAGTTAAACACACATGATTATATGACCCAGTCATTTCACTCCTAGTTGCCGGGAGCCAGTGTGAGGAATCCCATCTGTGACAAGGTCATGCGGCAGAGGCCTTGATGGGCAAGGCGAGTCAGGCCTCAGGTTTTCCCCCTGGTATTTCCTGAGCATGTACCCCCCAAAATAAGAATCTGCCTGCTTTTCCACTCTTCTGACATTCTCTGAAAAAAAGTTAACTCAGGGCTTTAGTCTTCTGCATTTGAAAAGGATGTTTCAGTTAAACCCCCTCTGATAGCTCTCTAACTTGCCTAACAGGTTCTCCTGGACCTTTTACAGCTTGTGAATTGCTTACAGCCCCCAACCGCGAGAGGCACAAAGCTTAAAGCACCTTAAAGATACAGAGCCTTTTCTAAAGAGCTAAAAATCATATTGGTGACAGGATTTCACTGTTGACTCAATGATTGCTGCCAGACCTCCTTATTCTTTATCTTTTAGGCACCTGGGAGGATGTTAATCAATGTAAATGGGATATGGAAAAAGATATATAGTAGTTTTGATGTTAGCAACACTAGACTTTTGAGTTAATTACTTTTCTTTTGTTATAAATCACTGTACTCCTTTTACTTGTTACAAATTGCTGTATCTTCGCTATGTAAGAATGTAACTTTATTTAGTGTTTTCTGAGAGTGGCACCAGACTTTGGAAAGATTAACACAAACTAGTCTTCTGGTTAATAAACCCTTATCAGAAAAGAGCTGTAAAATGTTAATTGCCCTTTTGGCCAGAAAATGATGTAAATCACCTAAGACTTGTGTATATAACTAGGTATGCAGAGAAAAAAGCCTGGTTTTGATAAGAGTCTGCGCTGCTAACACTGCATAATTTTGTATTACCCATTGATCTCTATGTACAAAAAAAGGTATAAAAAGCCTTTCTGGACAATAGAGGTTGGGCCAGTCACTGGACTGGTTTCCCCCTTGTCTCCTCTTTACTCTAATTTCTGGCTGAATTCCCATCTGGGATGTGGAGGCTCGCCATGTCTACTTACTTGTCCTGGCTTCTAAAATACACGCGAGGGGGAGCCCAAGGCGGGGCACCCCCCACTATTCAAGAGGATGCCGGTGGCCTAACATAGATGGTGCAAGTTCCTTGTCTTGGAACTTTATTAGTTCTCCATGTAAACCAAGTTATTCAGCCTCTTTTCTCCACTTAATTTTCCCACTATACTATTATTTCCTAATCTTATATATCTAAATAAATAATTCTTTCCAAGACGCCATGCCGCCCCCACTTCGAATTTCCCTGGATCCACTGGGGCTGGACCCCAGCACCTAGTTATTCACCCAAGAGAAATAAAAGCCTATGTTCATATAAAAACTTTCATACAATGTACATACAATGAAATATTACTCAACCATAAAGAGGAACAAAATTGGGTCATTTGTAGAGTTGTGGATGGACCTAGAGAATGTCATACAGAGTGAAGTGAGTAAAAAAAGAGAGAAACAAATATCATATTAATGCTTATATGTGGAACCTAGAAAAATGGTATAGGTGATCTCATTTGCAAAACAGAAATAGAGACACAGACATAGAGAAGAAATGTGAGGACATCAGGGGGAAAGGTAGAATAGGAGGTGGGATGAGTTGGGAGATTGGGATTGATACATATATACTATTGATACTATGTATAAATTAGGTAACTAAAATTCTGAAAGAAATGGGAATACCAGACCACCTGACTTGCCTCTTGAGAAACCTATATGCAGGTCAGGAAGCAACAGTTAGAACTGGACATGGAACAACAGACTGGTTCCAAATAGGAAAAGGAGTACGTCAAGGCTGTATATTGTCACCCTGCTTATTTAACTTCTATGCAGAGTACATCATGAGAAACGCTGGACTGGAAGAAGCACAAGCTGGAATCAAGATTGCTGGGAGAAATATCAATAACCTCAGATATGCAGATGACACCACCCTTATGGCAGAAAGTGAAGAG
>SJYA01000617.1:1412961-1503224 GCA_006410615.1 Neotragus moschatus | reverse complement strand
AAGATGCTTACTCCTTGGAAGGAGGGTTATGACCAACCGAGATAGCATATTCAAAAGCAGAGACATTACTTTGCCAACAAAGGTCCGTCTAGTCAAGGCTATGGTTTTTCCAGTGGTCATGTATGGATGTGAGAGTTGGACTGTGAAGAAGGCTGAGCGCCAAAGAATTGATGCTTTTGAACTGTGGTGCTGGAGAAGACTCTTGAGAGTCCCTTGGACTGCAAGGAGATCCAATCAGTCTATCCTAAAGAAGATCAGTCCTGGCTGTTCATTGGAAGGACTGATGCTGAAGCTGAAATTCCAATTCTTTGGCCACCTCATGTGAAGAGCTGACTCATTGGAAAAGACCCTGATGCTGGGAGGGATTGAGCGCAGGAGGAGAAGGGGACGACAGAGAATGAGATGACTGGATGGCATCACCAACTTGATGGACATGAGTCTGAGTGAACTCTGGAGTTGGCGATGGATAGGGAGGCCTGGCGTGCTGCAATTCATGGGGTCACAAAGAGTCGGACACAACTGAGCGACTGAACTGAACTAAACTGAATGAGAACCTACTGCATGGCTCAGGGAACTCTACTCATTGCTCTGTAGGGACCTAAATAGGAAGGAAATCCAAAAGAGAGGGGATATATGTATACATATTGCTCATTTACTTGGCTGTACAGTAAAACGCACACAGTCCAACTATACTCAAATAGACAATTTATAAATTTTACACAAATATTTCTAGCAGTATTTTAAAAATAGCACCAAAATGTAAGGACATCAAGTCCAAAAACCAAACTGAATGACAAACAAATGGACTAGTACTTAGTAAAAAAATGAAAGAACTACTGACACATACAACATGAATGAATCTCAAAATAATTATTCTGACTGAAAAATAGCCAAGCCAAAATATATATATATATATGTAGACCTATCCGATTATATAAAATTCTAGAAAATGCAAAGTACTCTGAAAGCTGAAAGCAAATCAATGGTTGCCTGGGATGGCAAAGGGCAGAAAAGAGGGATCACAAAAGTACAATATATAAATGTATCAAACCAACACTTGTACACCCCAGATTTATACTTCAAGCTTGACAATGTTATATACTAATTATAGTCAGAGAAAGAAAAAAAAGGACTGGAGCATGTCCCTGCGCTCAGAAAGATAGTGAGAGGTCCTTAATGAAAACATTAAATTCATCCATCCTATTACCACCTGCCATTTACAAGAGGGATTACAAAACTGGGGATGAAGCACATGTATGTTATCTGAATTATGGTGATGGTTTCAAGTGTGTATACATGTGTCAAAACATTGAGTTTATATTATAAATATGTGAAGTTTATGTTATGTCAGTTTATCTCACTAAAGTTGTTTTTAAAAAAAGTCAGTCTAACGCTACACTCTAAGATCCTTCCACTAAACCACTGTCTTCTGTGAATTGACTACTATGAATTCAAGACATTTTCACTTGTGCATTTAACAAGGTTCTATGAGGCTTCTCTGATGGCTCAGGTAGTAAAGAATCTGACTGCAATGCGGGAAGACCCCAGTTCCATCCCTGGGTCAGGAAGACATCCTGGAAGGGGATATGGCAACCCACTCCAGTATTCTTGCCGGGAGAATTCCATGGAGAGAGGAGCCTGGCAGTACAGTCCAAGGGGCTGCAAAGAATGAGACACAACACGACTGAGTGACTAACACTTTCACTTTCATAGAGCACCTACTGCATACCAGGCACTGTTAGGGGCACTGGGGATATAAACAGAAGCAAATCAGAGCTCTGCACTCATGGAGGACTCTAGTAAGAGGAAGACCAAAAGAAGCAGCTAATGTTAGAACTATTTAATGCCAGGCATCGCTAAACATAAACAAGAAGCAGAGTACCAGGAGAGAATATGGAGGGATGGAGTTTAGTTTGTATACCACAGTCAGAGAGGACTTCTCCAGCAAAGACGTGCTTGAGGATGGACATCAGGGAAGAGAGGATAAGTCCCTTGGAAACAGGAAAAGAGCATGCCAGGCAGAGGGAGGAGGAAAGGCAAAGGGCCTGAGGAATAAGGGCTTGGCCAGAGCAAGATGAGCACTCACGCCCCCTAGCTGCGGAAGTGTTGGTGGCTGGAACGCTAGCTGAGCCTCTCTCAAGCTTGCCCTTAGCCTAGAGTTGCCTTGCTCAAAATCACACACTCTTCCCTTGGGCAACCACATCCGAAGACTGGGAGATGAAGAAATACAGTTCCTC
The DNA here is from genome assembly GCA_006410615.1 of Neotragus moschatus. Taxonomy (NCBI): domain Eukaryota; kingdom Metazoa; phylum Chordata; class Mammalia; order Artiodactyla; family Bovidae; genus Neotragus; species Neotragus moschatus. Next base: position 1,500,987 of record SJYA01000617.1, on the reverse strand, counting down.
CTTGCCTGATTTCAGGAGGGGAGATTTACCAAAGTGAATGGCATCTACCAGGGTCGGATGAGGGTGAGGCTAGAGAGGCAGGGAAGGAGCAAAATTTGAGGCACCACTCTCAGGCTCACACAAGCCCAGAATCCCACTCATTCGTGGTCATGGCCATGAATTTAAGGAGATGCCAGTCAGCATGCTTGTGTATTTTTCTGGTCATGTGCAGGCACAGAGAAGACTGAGAGTTGTACTTAAGTAAGACCAGGGTATTACTTCTAGTCCTAATTGGGGGCTTCTCTGGGGACTCTGACGGTAAAGAATCTGCCTGCAATGCAAGAGACCGGGGCTCGATCCTTGGGTTGGGAAGATCTCCTGGAGAAGGGAATGCCTACCCACTCCAGTATTCTTGCCTGGAGAATTCCACGGACAGAGGAGCCTGGTGGGCTACAGTTCACAGGGTTGCAGAGAGTTGGATGTGACTAGCACACACACACAGAAGTATTATGAGGCAACTATGATGGAGAGAGACTGCAGCAAGGGAACTGACAATGTTTACAAAGAGGTGATTTCTAATAATGGACTGTGGAAACTAAGATGGATAGGCAAGAGAGTGAGGCTTGCTGCCTTGTGACCGTGGAGGTGGAAGGGACCACAGTGGAGAATGTAAAGGTGGCAGGAACAATAGATAGGAGGACCCAGGGGAGTTAAAGAATTGTTGGAAAGGATATGTGAGGAAAGTAAGCAGAAAATAGGGAGTAGATGAATAGAGAATGGGATGTTTGAAATGGAACTATGGAGAAGTTTGCTATTGGTGATGGTCCAGTTCTAAGATGTTAACCATGGGAAATGGCAGCTGAGTTCAGGTGGAAGAAAAAAAAAAATGCAAGTCAGGTGATCAAGAAATTGAAAGGCCTGAGAATTGGAAAAATTGTTTGATGGGTACTGGAATCACTAAGAATTCTGGTAGCAGTGAGGAAAGAGGTATTGAGACATTTGTTAAGCCTTAAATATTGAAATGGGGCTTCTCTCGTGGTTCAGTGGTAGAGAACACACCCGCCAAGCAGGAGACATGGGTTCAATCCATGGGTTGGGAAGATCCCTTGGAGGAGGAAATGCAACCCACTCCAATGTTCTTGTCTGGGAAATCCATGGACAGAGGAGCCTGGTGAGTTATAGTCACAAGAGTCAGACAGGCACAACTTACTGACTAAACAATACCAGGGCTTTCCTGGTGGCTCAGTGGGAAAGAATCCACCTGCCAATGCAGGAGACACAGATTTGATCCCTGGTCTGGGAATATCCCATGTGCCCTGGAGTAACAAAGCCCATTTGCCACAACTACTGAGCCTGTGCTCTAGAGCTAGGGATCCACAATCACTGAGCCCATGTGCTACAGCTCCTGAAGCCCACGCACCCTAGAGTCCGTGCTCTGATACAAGAAAAGCTACCACAATAAGCCCATGCGTGGCAACTAGAGTAGCCCCAACTCTACACAACTAGAGGAAAGCCCGCATAGCAACAAAGACCCAGCACAGCCAAAAATAAAGTAAAGTAAAAAAAAAAAAAAAAAAAAAAAAACCACCCACCACCCCCAACAAGCATTAAAATTGTTGGGGAATATCTTTTGAGGTCTACGGATGACATGAACAACTGAGAGCAGATGATATAATCTATGGACATAAACATTAGAGGAGCTGGGAGGTTCAGAGGAGAGGTAGAAACATACAATGATTTTATGTCAGCAGCAACTGATTTCTGGCTAAAGTCAACTTCTTAATTGTAGTCAAATAGATGTTATTGCTGAACAGTTCCATCGGGAAATAATCATATAAAGCAGCTGTTTTGTATAAATTTATTTTAAAATTTTGAATTGCTATGCTTACCAATTGTCTGAAATTCTTTCAGAAATGGGATTCTGCAAAGCAGTAAATGCTTGAGTTTAGGTCCTAAGGGATATGGAGTCTGTTTAAACATTGTTGTGGTTTAGTTGCTAAGTCATGTCTTTCTCTTGTGACCCCATGGACTGTAGCCCACCAGGCTCTTCTGTCTCCAGGATTTTCCAGACAAGAATACTGGAGTGGGTTGCTATTTCCTTCTCCAGGGGATCTTCCCAACTCAGGGATCAAACCTAGGTCTTCTGCACTGCAGGCAGATTCTTTACTGACTGAGCTACTAGGGAAGCCCTGTTTAAACATTCTTAGGACACTAATAGGATAATACTAGGAAAATCAAGGTTAGTCATCCAAAGGCCACAAGAATGGCTGAAAATAAAAGCTAAAAGAATGAGGTACTTTCCTGACGTTTCTGTGGTTAAGACTCTGCACCCCTGTTTGCAGGTAGCTCAGGTTTGATCCCTGGTCAGGGAACTAAGATCCTACAGGCTGCGCAGCATGGCCAAAAGGTAAAATGTTAAAAAAGATAATGAAAGAAAGATAAAATTTTATGATGCTGCCTAATAAGCGTCATCAGCTTTCTAGCCCGCAATACCTGTGTCCATGTTTCTTGATGCCCAACCTCCAAGCTAATGTTTAGTATTTTAGGTTTTATTGTTGTTCAGTCGCTAAGTTGTATCCAATTCTTTGGGGACCCCATGGACCGTAGCCCACCAGGCTCCTCTGTTCATGGGATTTCCCAGGCAAGAGTACTGGAGTGGGTTGCCATTTTCTTCTCCAGGCAGATTCTTTACCTCTGAGCCACCAGGGAAGCCCCTCAGTTTTGTTACTTAGTATACAATTCCAGATTTCAAATATATAATGCTAGGATTCATTTTGCTGAGAGTGACAGAAAACCTATAAAGAAAGTAGCTTAAACACAAGAAGTTTAAGTTTCTTAAGTATTGGAGCAGAGCATCCAGGAGTTGCAATTCTATTCCATGGAATCCTCAGGAAGCCAGGTTCCCTTAAATTTTTTGGTGGGCCATCCCTAGGATGAGGCCTTCTTTTTACTAGTCCAAGATAAAGCTCCAGCTGTCACATCAAAGTTCTAAGCAGCGGAATTCAGCAATGGTAGAGGGAAAAGAAAAGATGAACTATATGCCAGTAAGCTTTTAAAGAAAGGTTCCTGCTGCCACATACATCCTGTCTCCTGGCTATGTCAACTGACCTGAAAGAAAAGAAAATGGCATACACAATCAAAAAGTTCTATTGCTAGGGACTTTCTTGGTGGTCCAGTGTTTAAACTCCATGCTTCCATTGCAGGGGGCGGGGGCATGGGTTCAATTCCTGGTCAGGAAACAAGTTCCCTTACCCCATCATGTGGCTAAAAAAGAACAAATTCTATTGCTAGAAAGGAACAGAAAATGGATTCTGAACTGCGGAAGTCTCTGTCACATGAATGAACAAATAAGGTATAAGCACAAGGCATAAGCTTCAGGCAGAATTTGCAACATTTAACAAACGTATAAAGAGAAGTAGAACAGGACAGATGTGACCACAGTTCATCTTTTACTTTGGAGAAGAGAAGGAAGCAAGTGTAGGAATGTCCACTGGGTAGTCTCTGTATGTGAAAAGTGTGGAGATGGAGTAGAGGGCTTAAGAAACTAGTATCTGAAATACCCTCTGGAAGGTAAATAAAAAGAACTGTCTAGTGATTAGGTGGAATACAGAGCAGAACTGATTGCCCGGAAAAAGACTGGACTCTATTGAGATTTATGGTTGCCCTCATTCATACTCCATTCTTTCACCATTTCTGTATCTCTCCCTTGGGGAAATCGTTTCTACCAAGGAAAGGAAATTTACCTAGGACTTCTTTGCCAATCCAATCAAGTAGAGGACATAGTCTTACTTGTACCAAGTGCAGACAGGTTAAGAATTAAGTGTGAAGGAAATTGACAAGAAATCCACTGATCAGGAATTCCCGGTGGTGACAATAAAACAAACTACAAGGCTCATGGGTTTCAAAGAAGAGAAATTCAGGTAATCTTATGGGAAACAGAGCAATTCCAAGAATATCCACTGACCATAACTGAAAACAAAAAACACAAGAAAGTCAGCAAGAGGCAAGAGAGCTTCAGGGAAGTTGTTTATCATGGTATCCCTTTCACATGAGCATCTTCATGACGACAACTCTACAAGTCTTCCATTCTTCTAAGGACCGAACAATTCTTAGTTCTCAGGAGTCAGTATGATTCACTTATATAATACTCAACAAACTTCTTGGATTGACTCCTTTATACCAGACTACATCAGGAGTTATCAACCAACCTAATGAAGTGGCACCCTTATGATTGGTATCTTAATCTACTATTAATGTATCAGTCAGGGTCCAGTCAGGAGAAGAAAACACAGTAATTTGAATAAGGAAAATTTTATATAAAGAATTACTAGCCAGTAACAAGGCTACTAAGAGTAAAGAAAGCTCTTAAGAATACAGAAATACTGGCTATAGGGTCAGTCACTGCCTCTAGGGCTGAGGAAGGGGACTTAAGGAGAAAATCTGGAAGAAATTTCCATTTCAAGGCTGAGATTCAATTTTGTTGGCGAGGGCGTGGCTGTGATCCAGAGATCCAGGGCTTGAGAGGAGGTGTCAATGAAACTAGTTAGGAAGCCATCCACTGGGAAGTTGCCAGGTGGAGCACCAGCAAGACATGCTGGGAAGTTGGCAGGGGGAGCAGTGGGCTTGCTGGGAAACCCCTCCTGTGAGGTAACACTGGGTGTCCTACATGCCACCGGCCCCTATACACTGCAAAAGAAAAAAAATATCAGAACCAGGAAGAGAAGCACCTTCCTTCTGCAGCAACCCTCCAGCATCCATTGACGAGCTTAACAAAACTTGCCAACAAGCAAGAGAAGTATCTGAAGGGCTCAGATCCTGTTATTACAAAGCAGAGCAATCAAGGGTGGATTTAGCAGCTAGGAAACAGGTAACTGACACACCCACAAATCAGTGGTAGTCCTACAAGGCTCAATGTAACTCAATTTACCCCAACAGGGGTCAGAGAGAGAACAATTTATTCAGGAAATGTTCAATGAACCAGTACTTGGACTGGGTGAATGAGTCTAGCATCTAAGAAATCTTTTGGCCCTCCCAAGTCTCAAGGCACTGGTGATTTCAGAATTTCTAAATAGGAGGGTAGGGGAGAGGGCAAGAGTATTTCTCTTGCATTTGCTCAGCAAGCACTGTCACTTTTTTGTTTTCACTTGCATTTTTTATTCAAAATGTGAAGATTTGTGGGTGTCAGCTAAATCCACGGACTCAATAGAGAAATAATTCGGCTTCCAAATGGCTGAAAGGAAAGCCCACTTTATAGATTATTGGACTTTAGGTATTTTCTGATCAGGGAAGATTACTTTTTTGAAATTTTTTTGGTCATACCAAGCAGCTTGTGGGATCTTAGTTCCTCAACCAGTGATTGACTCCATGCTTTAGGCAGTGAGCACAGAGTCCCAACCACTGGACTGCCAGGGAATTCTTTCCTGATTCTTATAATAAAATGGCATGGCTTGTATTATATGAAATGCAAGAGGTCAGTTGTTGAATAATTCAAGTTTAACTCATTTTAGACACCACCCTGCTTCCCAATCAGTAAAGAATCTGCCTACAGCATGGAAGAGACCTGGATTCAATCCCTGGATCTGAAAGATTTCCTGGAAAAGGGAATGGCAAGCCATTCCAGTGTTCTTGCCTGGAGAATGCCATGAATAGAGGAGCCTGATGGGCTAGTCCATGGGGTTGCAGAGTTGGACATGTCTGAGCAATTAACACATACACATATACCCCCCCAACCTGAGTAATTTTACCTGTGCAATACATTATGGATCATTATTCTGAAACAGAAATTCAACAATCAATGCTCTGGAAAACAGAATGGATTTTAAGTCAGCTATGATGGTCTTTCGGTTGATTGTATTCATGTTGTCATGTTTCCTACAGTAGCAAATGCTGACAGCCAATTATCCTAAAGTGAAAAATGCCACCTCAGAACTATTTGTAAAGTTCAAGATTTCACAATGAGATGGTGAAGGAATTTTAGACTATCAGATGCTCCCTAGTGCTCCAGTGGTTAGGATTTGGTGCATTCACCACTGATTGGGTGATTCAATTCCCAGTTAGGGAAGCCTTTCTTCTTGGGCTTCCCAAGGGGCAGTAGTGGTAAAGAACCTGCCTGCCAATGAGGGAGACGTGGCTTCAATCTCTGGGTCAGGAAGATCCCCTAGAGGAGGAAATGGCAACCCACTCCAGTATTCTTGCCTGGAGAATCCCATGGACAAAGGAGCCTGGTGGGCTATAGAGTCAGATATAACTGAGGTGACACTCTCAGGTCCCAAATGTTTTGTTCATTACCAACTACATAATACTGTTTTTTTAAACACAGCTTAAAAAAAAAACAACTGCACAAGACCTGGAACAACTTAGTTCTTTTGAAATTAGGAGTGAATTTTAGAACCCTTTTTATTTTTCTAGACATAATCTGTAGGTTTCATTAAATTCCAAAAAAGGAGTCTATGACTCAGGTTAAGGACTACTGCCTTAGAGGGTGTAAGAAACTAAACCCAACTAATAGATTATAAATCGAGGTATTAAAATATAATTTTATATTAAAATCTCAAGACTAGTAACATACTAGCTCATGTATTGGATTTAATTGCAAACTGAACATTAGAAAACAGATGCAGAATAATACATGGAAAAGTGAAATCATTTTAGTAAATTGAGAAAGCTTCATGGAGGCTGCTAACCATATTAAGCTCTATCAAAAGCTTTTTAATAAGTTTTCTCAAAAATTGCAAGAAACAATCCTGAGATGTCTTTCAGAGCTGCTTGTTTTCAGTTTTTTAGAAAGCTATTCTCCAAATTAAGTCATGCATATGTCTGGCATTAATTAGTACTGTTTACATGTTCTATATATCAAAATGCTCAAAAGCAAAATGACAGGAATTGATTGAAATAAATTCTTTCCATGTTTTACCAAAATACACCACCAAATTAACTATATTCAAAGTAGCACCATCCATTTAGGTATGCTAAATATTTGTTAAATCTATTGGCTTTCATCATTCAGGAAGTTTTCTAATTTCTACCTATCTAGTGTTCATTCATTCACTTTGACACTCAGCTTAAAAGATCACTGAATATTCTACTCTTAAAAGAAAGAGTATTTTCTTAGAATTCCTTCATTTAATGAGATTTTTCTGAAGTACAAATTTTAAGCCCACATATGAAGAACTCTGCCAAATGTACTCCTTTGTCCCATTTAATGGTTTTTTTGCAAGGTGGCATCTGAGTGCCCATCTCACTGGCCAATATGAAGAGAAACAAATGTTAATATGGTCAGTTAATACTGTTAGAAGACTCCCTTATAGTCCTGTCAATGAGTGAACTTTGGGCCTGTTCTAAGAATTGGAAAAGTTATTTTTAAAAGCTCTTTCAAGTCCAAATTTTAAATGATTCTAATATATAACCTAATTGTAAAGTCCTGCAATAAGGACCTCTGATGTGAAACTAATTATTCAAACCAAAAAACCTATTGATGCAAGTTACACCCAAGGATAAAGGGAACTGTTATTAAGAATTCTTGTAAATATTGCTGGCCATCATGTATGTCTAATTCCATCTACACATTTAAAATTCACTTGTCATTTGGGCACTAAGATATCCTTCTGCTCAAAGTGTGACTCTACTAACACTGTATCTATTTCCACAATAAAAAATACTTTAAAAAGTTAACAAAAGGGGGAAGCCAACACCCAGGATAAAGGATTTAATCCAGTAATTTATTCCACACTCATGATCGTTCTCTGTAATCAGAATACAAGTCATAAGAACAATCTATCAAATAATTTGCTGATAATCTTAAATAATGCAGCAAAGCATTACTTTTAATACTTCTCTCTTCTAGATTAAGTTTAAAAACTCAAACAGCAATCTTCATTTTCAATAAAAAAAGTTTTGAATTTAAAAAAAGGACACTATATCAAGCTGTTTCATAATTTAAGTATTTTCCATTTATAAAAACACTTTGGAAGCTTGAGGCTTATACNAGAGTAAAGAAAGCTCTTAAGAATACAGAAATACTGGCTATAGGGTCAGTCACTGCCTCTAGGGCTGAGGAAGGGGACTTAAGGAGAAAATCTGGAAGAAATTTCCATTTCAAGGCTGAGATTCAATTTTGTTGGCGAGGGCGTGGCTGTGATCCAGAGATCCAGGGCTTGAGAGGAGGTGTCAATGAAACTAGTTAGGAAGCCATCCACTGGGAAGTTGCCAGGTGGAGCACCAGCAAGACATGCTGGGAAGTTGGCAGGGGGAGCAGTGGGCTTGCTGGGAAACCCCTCCTGTGAGGTAACACTGGGTGTCCTACATGCCACCGGCCCCTATACACTGCAAAAGAAAAAAAATATCAGAACCAGGAAGAGAAGCACCTTCCTTCTGCAGCAACCCTCCAGCATCCATTGACGAGCTTAACAAAACTTGCCAACAAGCAAGAGAAGTATCTGAAGGGCTCAGATCCTGTTATTACAAAGCAGAGCAATCAAGGGTGGATTTAGCAGCTAGGAAACAGGTAACTGACACACCCACAAATCAGTGGTAGTCCTACAAGGCTCAATGTAACTCAATTTACCCCAACAGGGGTCAGAGAGAGAACAATTTATTCAGGAAATGTTCAATGAACCAGTACTTGGACTGGGTGAATGAGTCTAGCATCTAAGAAATCTTTTGGCCCTCCCAAGTCTCAAGGCACTGGTGATTTCAGAATTTCTAAATAGGAGGGTAGGGGAGAGGGCAAGAGTATTTCTCTTGCATTTGCTCAGCAAGCACTGTCACTTTTTTGTTTTCACTTGCATTTTTTATTCAAAATGTGAAGATTTGTGGGTGTCAGCTAAATCCACGGACTCAATAGAGAAATAATTCGGCTTCCAAATGGCTGAAAGGAAAGCCCACTTTATAGATTATTGGACTTTAGGTATTTTCTGATCAGGGAAGATTACTTTTTTGAAATTTTTTTGGTCATACCAAGCAGCTTGTGGGATCTTAGTTCCTCAACCAGTGATTGACTCCATGCTTTAGGCAGTGAGCACAGAGTCCCAACCACTGGACTGCCAGGGAATTCTTTCCTGATTCTTATAATAAAATGGCATGGCTTGTATTATATGAAATGCAAGAGGTCAGTTGTTGAATAATTCAAGTTTAACTCATTTTAGACACCACCCTGCTTCCCAATCAGTAAAGAATCTGCCTACAGCATGGAAGAGACCTGGATTCAATCCCTGGATCTGAAAGATTTCCTGGAAAAGGGAATGGCAAGCCATTCCAGTGTTCTTGCCTGGAGAATGCCATGAATAGAGGAGCCTGATGGGCTAGTCCATGGGGTTGCAGAGTTGGACATGTCTGAGCAATTAACACATACACATATACCCCCCCAACCTGAGTAATTTTACCTGTGCAATACATTATGGATCATTATTCTGAAACAGAAATTCAACAATCAATGCTCTGGAAAACAGAATGGATTTTAAGTCAGCTATGATGGTCTTTCGGTTGATTGTATTCATGTTGTCATGTTTCCTACAGTAGCAAATGCTGACAGCCAATTATCCTAAAGTGAAAAATGCCACCTCAGAACTATTTGTAAAGTTCAAGATTTCACAATGAGATGGTGAAGGAATTTTAGACTATCAGATGCTCCCTAGTGCTCCAGTGGTTAGGATTTGGTGCATTCACCACTGATTGGGTGATTCAATTCCCAGTTAGGGAAGCCTTTCTTCTTGGGCTTCCCAAGGGGCAGTAGTGGTAAAGAACCTGCCTGCCAATGAGGGAGACGTGGCTTCAATCTCTGGGTCAGGAAGATCCCCTAGAGGAGGAAATGGCAACCCACTCCAGTATTCTTGCCTGGAGAATCCCATGGACAAAGGAGCCTGGTGGGCTATAGAGTCAGATATAACTGAGGTGACACTCTCAGGTCCCAAATGTTTTGTTCATTACCAACTACATAATACTGTTTTTTTAAACACAGCTTAAAAAAAAAACAACTGCACAAGACCTGGAACAACTTAGTTCTTTTGAAATTAGGAGTGAATTTTAGAACCCTTTTTATTTTTCTAGACATAATCTGTAGGTTTCATTAAATTCCAAAAAAGGAGTCTATGACTCAGGTTAAGGACTACTGCCTTAGAGGGTGTAAGAAACTAAACCCAACTAATAGATTATAAATCGAGGTATTAAAATATAATTTTATATTAAAATCTCAAGACTAGTAACATACTAGCTCATGTATTGGATTTAATTGCAAACTGAACATTAGAAAACAGATGCAGAATAATACATGGAAAAGTGAAATCATTTTAGTAAATTGAGAAAGCTTCATGGAGGCTGCTAACCATATTAAGCTCTATCAAAAGCTTTTTAATAAGTTTTCTCAAAAATTGCAAGAAACAATCCTGAGATGTCTTTCAGAGCTGCTTGTTTTCAGTTTTTTAGAAAGCTATTCTCCAAATTAAGTCATGCATATGTCTGGCATTAATTAGTACTGTTTACATGTTCTATATATCAAAATGCTCAAAAGCAAAATGACAGGAATTGATTGAAATAAATTCTTTCCATGTTTTACCAAAATACACCACCAAATTAACTATATTCAAAGTAGCACCATCCATTTAGGTATGCTAAATATTTGTTAAATCTATTGGCTTTCATCATTCAGGAAGTTTTCTAATTTCTACCTATCTAGTGTTCATTCATTCACTTTGACACTCAGCTTAAAAGATCACTGAATATTCTACTCTTAAAAGAAAGAGTATTTTCTTAGAATTCCTTCATTTAATGAGATTTTTCTGAAGTACAAATTTTAAGCCCACATATGAAGAACTCTGCCAAATGTACTCCTTTGTCCCATTTAATGGTTTTTTTGCAAGGTGGCATCTGAGTGCCCATCTCACTGGCCAATATGAAGAGAAACAAATGTTAATATGGTCAGTTAATACTGTTAGAAGACTCCCTTATAGTCCTGTCAATGAGTGAACTTTGGGCCTGTTCTAAGAATTGGAAAAGTTATTTTTAAAAGCTCTTTCAAGTCCAAATTTTAAATGATTCTAATATATAACCTAATTGTAAAGTCCTGCAATAAGGACCTCTGATGTGAAACTAATTATTCAAACCAAAAAACCTATTGATGCAAGTTACACCCAAGGATAAAGGGAACTGTTATTAAGAATTCTTGTAAATATTGCTGGCCATCATGTATGTCTAATTCCATCTACACATTTAAAATTCACTTGTCATTTGGGCACTAAGATATCCTTCTGCTCAAAGTGTGACTCTACTAACACTGTATCTATTTCCACAATAAAAAATACTTTAAAAAGTTAACAAAAGGGGGAAGCCAACACCCAGGATAAAGGATTTAATCCAGTAATTTATTCCACACTCATGATCGTTCTCTGTAATCAGAATACAAGTCATAAGAACAATCTATCAAATAATTTGCTGATAATCTTAAATAATGCAGCAAAGCATTACTTTTAATACTTCTCTCTTCTAGATTAAGTTTAAAAACTCAAACAGCAATCTTCATTTTCAATAAAAAAAGTTTTGAATTTAAAAAAAGGACACTATATCAAGCTGTTTCATAATTTAAGTATTTTCCATTTATAAAAACACTTTGGAAGCTTGAGGCTTATACCCATTTCTCTACTCACCTGCCCCACCCTCTCCCAATCTCACGTTAGTATAGGGTTGCTGCAAGAATGCTAGGCTTTAGACATTAATCTCTCCTTTAATATAGTACTTTAAAATCTGAAAAATTCAAGAAAAAGATTACATGTCATGTACTTTCTTAAAAAAGGAAAACTAAGTGAATCAATTTTAGGCATACTAACAGTGTCCCTTTGAGGTAGAATGCTAAAAGGACTTTTGATCAAATCACAGCCTAACTGAAACCTCTGCATCAGAAACTAACTTCTCATAAATTCTCTCTAAAGTTAACTGTAGAGACTATTAGGTTTAACATATTAACAAGAGCCTTCCAAGACAATATACAGTGGGCAAGAATGTTAATCCTAAAACTGCTGCCTTCATGTACACTGAAAGCACGTAATTCTCCTATAATAGACATCCTAGATCCATTTTCAAAGTCTTTAGCATTCTATTACGAAAAGCACAGCCATGCTAACTTCAGTACACAAACCATAATCCCACACCTACAAAACAAAAATAGAATTAGTGGCAGTTTATTGCCTTATACAAATTTAACCAACATGGCAACCATGCCAAAGGAATTAAAACATTTTCAGGACATATGTACAGACTGTACATCTCAAAAACAGTTAAACAATAAAATGCAAGAACAATCTGTTCATCATGTATCAAACTCAACAACTGGGTGAAGACATCAATGCAATAAATGGGATTACAAAGGCACTTCCCTACACAAAAGAGGAAATGAAAATGCAGCCTACAGGGAGCTTGAAGAGTGCGTAACTACTGCACAACCTCAACTTGGGAGGAAAAAAAAAGCAGATTTAATCCAACTTTTATAGGATTCAATGTGATCCACTTTTACAAAAACATTGTCACACAGTCTCCTCTTTGTCTTTATGTTGTTTTTCTTGGCTCTCTGTTTCTATGCTTTGACTCCTTCGGCGATCACGTTTGTCAGACTGGTCCTTGCTATCACTGTGATCTCGTTTGTGGGATCGTTCTTTGCTTCCACTGCGCTTCCTAGATTTTTCTTTGCTGGGGCTATGTTCTCGTTTTCTTTTTTCAACACTGTCAGTTCTTCCTTGACTGCCACTTCTACTTCGTTTGTTTGATTTTTCTTTACTGTCATTTTTATGTTTGCTTGATTTCTCTTTGCTCCTGCTTCTACTTCGTTTCCCTGCGTTTCTACTTCTACTCCTACTTCTATGTTTTCTTTCTCTGCTTCTACTTCTACTATGTTTTCTCTCTTTCTTGGAATCTTTTTTGTCATCTCTGTGTCGCCTATCATCTTTGTCTTCTTTGTGTTTCTTTTCTTCTACCTCACCCCTACTTCTCCGCTCCTTGGACCGTTCTCGTGATCGCTCCTTTTCTCGGTCATTACCTCTTTCCTTATCATAGTCACGGTCTCGTCTTCTACCTCTCTCGTTTTCTTTCTCTCTTTCCCGATCCCTGTCCCTTCTATCCCCTTTCCTATCACGACTTCGACTACGGCTTCTATGTCTTTCCCTACTCCTGCTATGTCTGCGTTCTAGCCCCCGATCAATACTCCGGGATCTTCGCCTTTCTTTCTCCCTTTCTTTGGCTTCACGCTCTAGTCGCTGGCGTTCTTTCTCTCTTTCTAATTCTCGGTCAAAACTAGAAGACCCATGGCCTTCTCGATGATGGCTTCTACTTCTGGATCTTCTTGGGGACCTTCGTGGACTCAGTGATCTCCTTGGAGACCTAATATTCAGGAAAGAGGAGAAAGGGGAGAAAAAAATTGAATAAAACATAAGTGTTACACATCAAGAATAATTTAAGCAAAATTTGCCTGTTCTCATTTACAGATGCATAATTTGTTGAACATGCCCTTAAGGGTAGAAAATGGGGGAAAGATGACAAATTATACTTAAGAATGTGATACTAATTTCTAAGAACTTTTGCATAAAGCACATTTTAAAGCTGCAGTAACTCAAGGGTTACATTACCTTGAGCGTCTGCGCTCAGCATGTCTGTCTATTTCCTCAGTGCCTTCCTTTCCATCCTTCTTGATTTTCCTTGGCCTGGTTTTAATCTGTTGATCAATATTTTTCTGAACTGGAACTGGAATTCTCGGAAACAAAGTAGAAAACCACTCCAGTTTTGTGAGAAAAGATCGCAGCATTTCACCAATGGTCATTACGCAGCCTCCACCAGCCTTCACATCTAGGTCCTACAGAAACACAAAAGATATCCTGGCCGTCAAAAAAATTATCTCAATAAATACAAGAATACTATAAAAAATATAACCATCTTTGGAATCTCAAATACAAAAAATTTCTAACAGAAAAATTTCAATTTGTGTACCTTTCTAATCTGGTAATGAACGATACACAGAAATATCTGGGCTCGGTGTGTGCATGCAGGTGAGAACAAACCCTGCAACCTCATGGACAGAAAGAGAAGTGACCTCTCTCAGTTAAAAAAAGAATATGAAACACCCCCTTACATTACTAGACTATTTGGAACAATCAAATTTACATTCCACATACCTACTAACTATGCATTTTATTTCTGTGGACATGTTTGCATACATTGTTCCTAGCGGTGTAACCTAGCTACATATGAACTACTTTAAATAGTTCCTGTCTAAAGATTATCTTTTAACAGCTCTAATATAAAATGAAGCCCTAATAAAACTGGAAGCAATAGCAAACCAACTGCCATGAAGCAGTGAGGTTTCTAATTTAGAGTTATGTAGAAAATAAATAAATAAACAAATAATTGGAAACGCATAATCCATGATGACCATTGTCTCTGAAAAGGGTCATTACCGCATGAAGGCCTTCTTGCTATGCCCTCTCACAGCTCAGGACATGTTAGTCAGCTATTGTCAGTCCCAAACCTATAGTGCAAGCACACAAGGAAAGTGAGATTTGTTATCTAAACAGGAAAACAAGAGCTAAAGGTAAAACTGCTTGCACTCACACACATTTAAGTGTTCAGATATACAGTATTTCCAAATATAATCGCTGCAGATATCTAAGGAAGAAAACAATAAGTTAGCTTAAATAGAAAGCCTCAGGGTTGTAAATACAATAAAAAACAGATTAAACAGAAGCATTCAGAAACAAACCTAATACCAATTATGAAGCAGGACATGCTTTTTAAATACAGAAAGGAGAAGCGCCCTAGCCTGGAAAATCTTTAGATAAGATTTTTAAAGAAAACACTTTAAAGATTGTGATTTATCATCTAACACACTTTTGGCCTCTTCTGAGATAATGAACAGACTGTAAATAGCCTGTTTACAAAAAAAAAAAAAAAAAGGTGCAGAGAAAAATTCTTCATGTCTATATGAGTGAGATTTTTTTAGTTGTGCATGTAGTAATAAAAACACACCAGAAAGATTTCCATTAGGACTATCCTTTAATACAACCAATTTTTGGGATACATTTTAAATAGTACTACTAAAACACCACTCAGTTTTATGAACCTTCAAGTGTAATGGTGGGGATAGATATATGGACAACAGTGATCATTATTAAGATCCTTCTGTGATCTTGAACTTTAATACATGTATGATTTAAATCTGGCACAGTACTATCTTCCAAAGTACTTTCTGAACATATGTAACAAGTTCAACCTTAAGCTTGAATGCTAAGTTTTACATTAAAAAAAAAAAAAAAAAAAAAAATCTGAACTACTAAAGAGAGGTTTCTTTCTGTAAACATGTATAGTAAGAGTTAGAAAGCTGGGACTGAAATAGTCTGATCACCTTGAATAAGTTATCTAAACCCTCACCGTATTTAAATTCCACTCAGCTCTAAAATTCTGCACTTCTATACACATGGAAATATTACTATTTGGAGGAAATTATAGGGTAAAAAACCGAAAAGTCCCAGAATATATATATAAAAAAGCAATAATTACTATTTCTATGTGCTTGTCTTGCCACCTCAATCTTGAGCATGGCCAACTAAAAAGTCACTATCAACTGTACAAGCCAAGATCAATACAGAGAACACAACTAGGAAGAGAAAACTCAATGGTTAGCGAAATAAATCTAAACAATTTAAAAATGTGAAAACAAGACTTAAAAAACTTAACCTAAGACATATAAAATCCGCCCTAATTTTAATAACAGGACATTAATTCCAAAAGTATGTGAGTGAAATAAATCTAGGTACAGAAAATTCTGGAAGATGTTAAATCATCAATAAATAAAAAATATTTAAAAAGAATAATCAGAAGAAAATTAATTATTACCCTTGTTGACATACCTCTTCATCATCAAGGAAGGATTCAAACCAGTCCCACAGATCTGTAGGGGGCTGTGTGTACCTAGAATCACAAAAGACTGACTAAGCTTAGGTCAATTAAAATAAGATATTTATTGAAAATGTACAGAAATGTATGCTCACCTTATATACATAAATCCAAGGGCTCTAATATATGGAGAGTCTGTGTGTGTTATAAGACCCATCACTTGCTTGCGAGTTAATTTCAGAGTAAATAACTTGTATAACAGGCAAAAAGCTGTAGAAACAATTCCTCCTGTTCCAACACCTCGAACCTTTAAGGGAAAGAATTAAGACAGTGGTAAAGTAATTAACAGAGATACTTAATACCAACTGATTAATCCTATTAGGTATTAATACAAGATACAATCCAGAATCGAGGACAGACCATTAAAAAAAATGCTTTTCTAACCCCAGGGAATACTTGACTTTAGATTTTTAAAACCATACACTAATTGTAACCTGGTATGTAATTGACAAACTTTTGGTTTTCCAAATATAAACTTAGTTATTAGACACAGAAAAACTGAAAAATGCACGTACTTCTACTTACCCCTCCGCACATCCCTGTTTGGCCAGCTGTTTTCCTGCTTCCTTTCTCCCATGGTTCAACATGCGTGACCTGAAAAGAGAAAAGAGAAACACAACAAACATTCATGCTTTGAATTTTAAAAAAATGATTCAAGTAAACCCCAATCCATAACAGAGCAGCTCTTCCAAAAGTTTGGAAGTTGGGCATTTTGACATGATGTATATATTTTGTTTACATACATTTTAAAGTATGTAAACCATCTCTGAAAACTGCTTAGATATTTTAAATAGCACCAATAAAGCAACCTAGGGTTTAACAAAACCTCAACAACTTTACACAGCAGAAATCCCATTAAACTAGCTTTGTAGGAAGCAGATACAGGTAGAGATATGAAATTTCTAGACTTACACACTTAAAAATTGATAATCAATTTTGTATTATGAATTACTTAAAAAATAAAAATTCTCATTTTAAAATGGATTTAAAGCCCCAACTTAAAGCAGAAAGTATTAACAAAGTTTTAGTATTAAAAAAAAAAAACTTTAAAACACCCTAATATTCCAATTTCGTGGTGATTTAAAATTCCACATTATAAGATAAAAAACGAAGCATGCTAAAGTAGTAACAAATTACTTCTGAAGCAAAATCATGAAACTTTACACATTTTTAAAAAACCATGATCAAGCATTATGTTCATTTCTGACTAAAGATGAAATTACAAAGGCCATACCTACACACAGATTATTCTAGTTACTGTATTATTTTCAGCCTGATTATATGAACCAATTCAATTTTCCCCCAAAATATAAACTGGGTCAAAACCAGTAAGTATAACTTGCATTGTCAAGCATATTTAAAGATAGAGATCTTTGCTAAAGTGGGGCACCCTATTAAAACAATATATTTCACCTAAAAACATCAAAGAAAGATTAGCTGTACAACAGATGTAACAAAGGTGTTTTGGAAAAATAAGATCCGTATTAGTTTCTTAACTTGAAACAAAACCAAATTGTTTTGAAATCCTGTTCTTTTCCTACGTATTTCTAAAATTTTACTTCCACCCATCCATTATTACATGAAATAGTCCTTGTCAGTGACTCAGACAGAAAAGCATGCATTTAAATGTAAACACTACACTATTTTGCTCAGTGGACTAAGCTGCACTGCTTTAGAGTTTTATTTCCTTCCCCCACCTTGCTGTGAAGAGATGTTTCAATTCCTTAAAGGCTAACCAAAGGGGTGGATGCCATACAAAATCGACTTAAAAAACAGAAAGCCTATATATTTCAACGATTATTTGATCTGGATAACAAAACCCGAGTCTTCAATTTTATAACTAAATTTAAATAATTTGTAGTAGAATCTTAAGTGTTTCAAGACATAGTATGTAAAATTTGAAAACAAGCTTTTTCCTCAATCCTATTAACATTTGCCTAGGTTATTAAACAGAACCTGCCACAAAGAGCAGGAGCCCAATCTCAACTGAATAAGGGTTAAATATTCACCACATTGTATCCACACTGAAAAAGGCCTTACCTTAAAAAAAAAAAAATCTAGTTCACAGTATTACAATTACTTACAATACTTAAAAGTACACCGAAACTTCAGTTTACTTTATATACCCAGTTGAACTATATTCTCAAAATAAGATCTATCTAAACCAACTAGTATCTCAAAATCCTTTAATAAGCTATGTACTTATTAGGGGAAAAGGTGGACAAAACATAACCTGAAGGCGAATAAAAAAAATTTCCTCTCATCACCTCTACAGATATGTTCAGGTCAGGGAAGATACTTTATGTGGTCTGCCAAGTGGTTTTTAGGAGTTAATACAGACAAAACGTATTATGTCAGATGTCTTAGTTTAAGTATTTAAAGACCTTTAAGATTTACTGATATTCTTTAATAGTATAAGTTTATCTTAGGAGGCCTGGAAGCTAATTTTTTAAAACTACATAATTTTTAGGTAAATGGAGAAAGCCTACTAAATTCGTGAGGAAAAGACCAAAACCAATGGTCAAAAAAAAAAAAAAAAAATCTAAGTAGCCGTTCATTTAACCAGGGAAATGCATTTATGGCGATTGAGCATGATTAATAATGCATACCTCTACCTGCGACCCTGGGCTGCTCCGAGCCTCGCTGCAAGACTGAGTCAATCCTGCTAACGAAACAAGAACTGAGACAAGAGTGCAGTGAGGAGGCGCCAGGTGAGCTCCCCAGCACAGCCAAGCCAGCACCGACCCTGCCGCAGAAGCCCAGGGCCCAGATAATTCTAAATAAGCCCAACGCACAGGTTACTGAAACCACTCACTCCTGACCTCCTGCTGCTAAAATTTCCAGGCCTTCGATACATATTTTCCACTTGCACCTCTCCACCCTCGACCCTCCCACCCCACCCGAAACACACACTGACCATTTCCCTGTCCGGATCGGATAGTGAATATCAACAACACGAGGCCAACATTGAAGTCAATACGCGAACTGGCCCGGGGTGAGCGGGAGAAGCACCAACAAGTTGGCGCTGAGCAGATCCACGTCAAAAGAAAGAAATTTAAACAGTAAACTGGAGAGGCTTCACTTACTCGTTTCTCCTCTCCCCCAGTCCTCCCGTCCCAACTCCCCCCAGGGGCGGGCAGGAGGTTGGGGGAAGAGAGAGATCAATGGCGGCGGGCTCTCTCGGCCCTAAAAATCTGAAAAGGAAATGAGAGGGCGGCCCCAGTTTGACCTCTCCCTGGCGAACTACAACCCACAGCTCCCCCTCCGTTCAACCTTTCCTCATCTACAGATCATCAGACCTCGAGGGCCGCCTCTGCCCGTTTCCTCCATTCCCCTTCCTCGGAACTTAACATCCCCCACACCCCGCCAAGTCTAGTCGCTTCGTACCTTAAAGTAGATCTCGTCCACCACCTCGTGGTAGGTCTTGAGCTCATACAGCTGCACTTTAAAGTAAGGCGACGACAGGATATTGGTCAAGATCATGGGGTTGAGGTTCATAGTCTTTTCGTTGCCCCACAGCGGCAGCACATTGCCCTGCTTGCCCGAGACTGCCGGCTTGGTGGTGCCGCCGCTGCCGCACTGCTGCTGCTGCTGGGCTGCGGCCGCTNAAAAAAAAAAAAAAAAATCTAAGTAGCCGTTCATTTAACCAGGGAAATGCATTTATGGCGATTGAGCATGATTAATAATGCATACCTCTACCTGCGACCCTGGGCTGCTCCGAGCCTCGCTGCAAGACTGAGTCAATCCTGCTAACGAAACAAGAACTGAGACAAGAGTGCAGTGAGGAGGCGCCAGGTGAGCTCCCCAGCACAGCCAAGCCAGCACCGACCCTGCCGCAGAAGCCCAGGGCCCAGATAATTCTAAATAAGCCCAACGCACAGGTTACTGAAACCACTCACTCCTGACCTCCTGCTGCTAAAATTTCCAGGCCTTCGATACATATTTTCCACTTGCACCTCTCCACCCTCGACCCTCCCACCCCACCCGAAACACACACTGACCATTTCCCTGTCCGGATCGGATAGTGAATATCAACAACACGAGGCCAACATTGAAGTCAATACGCGAACTGGCCCGGGGTGAGCGGGAGAAGCACCAACAAGTTGGCGCTGAGCAGATCCACGTCAAAAGAAAGAAATTTAAACAGTAAACTGGAGAGGCTTCACTTACTCGTTTCTCCTCTCCCCCAGTCCTCCCGTCCCAACTCCCCCCAGGGGCGGGCAGGAGGTTGGGGGAAGAGAGAGATCAATGGCGGCGGGCTCTCTCGGCCCTAAAAATCTGAAAAGGAAATGAGAGGGCGGCCCCAGTTTGACCTCTCCCTGGCGAACTACAACCCACAGCTCCCCCTCCGTTCAACCTTTCCTCATCTACAGATCATCAGACCTCGAGGGCCGCCTCTGCCCGTTTCCTCCATTCCCCTTCCTCGGAACTTAACATCCCCCACACCCCGCCAAGTCTAGTCGCTTCGTACCTTAAAGTAGATCTCGTCCACCACCTCGTGGTAGGTCTTGAGCTCATACAGCTGCACTTTAAAGTAAGGCGACGACAGGATATTGGTCAAGATCATGGGGTTGAGGTTCATAGTCTTTTCGTTGCCCCACAGCGGCAGCACATTGCCCTGCTTGCCCGAGACTGCCGGCTTGGTGGTGCCGCCGCTGCCGCACTGCTGCTGCTGCTGGGCTGCGGCCGCTGCCGCCTGGTGCTGCGGCTGCGAGTTGCCTGTCAGCGCGGGGCTGTTGTTAGCCATGTTGCGGCGGAAGGAAGGAGGGAGGGAGAAGGGAGGGGGAGGCGGCCAAGCTCGATCTCGCTCTTCGGGACAACGGTCCGGGACCCTACTCCATGGAACGCCGTCGAAGAGGGGGCCGCCTCGTTGTCCCTCAGCTGGGTGAGGGAGGGCAACCGGGATGTAAGAGACGGACCCCTGGTCGAGAGCAGACGCCGAATCGCGGGCCTCGAGAACTCCAAGCAGACACCGAGCCGGCGGCCCAGGAGCGCGCTCTCTTCCGCCAACTGCCCCTGGGAGCAAGATGGCGGCCCCGGCGGATATGACGCAACACGCCCCAGAATTCCAAGCTTAGCCGACGGCCAACCAGAGACGCCCAGGTGGGCTCGAGATTCTTCTTCCTAGTTCCGCGAGTTCCGCGCACACTGCGGTCGCGGCGCTGGCCTGCACTGCCCAGCTCTTAGGAGACTTAAACACTGGGGATTTGGTGGCCGGGGAGGGGGTTGTCGGTGTGATCTGTATGTTGGACTGCGGCCCGGGTTTCTCCTTTCGGAAGCTGAGCGGGAAGGCGTTCGGAGGGCTGTGTGCTTGCAAATTCGTGACTCTTGATTCCTGTGGAGTCTCTTAGGTTCACAGTTTTCGTATTCTCTGATAGGACCGCATTCGTTCATGTGATACCGATGCAAAGTCCGCCAGGCTGTAGTGTCTGACCGGAGGTATTCTTAATGGAACCTAAATTTATTCAGCAGTAAGGTCAAGATAACATTTTAGTGGACTGTTAGAAAAAAACAAAAGACATTTTAGCATTAAAAGAGCTGCTGTACCTGTAGCGCCGTTTTGTTACGTGACTTCTATTTGAGTACTTCCTCCATTCTGCTGATGCACTCTGACTGGGGGAGGAAGAGGTAGAAGAAGCTGGTGGGTGTAAAAATGAGTCAGAATCGGTCTCACCTTTGAAAAGCTACTGTTAACTTAGAGAAGATTTATGGTGTTTGGGAGCTAAGAGAAGGCTAAAAAAGGCAGTAAAGTTTGTGCAGATATTCATGAACTGGGCAGTTTTATAAAAGTAGCCTGAGTATCCATAGAAGCAAGAAAGAGCAAGCTCAGTAGGGGGTAGTCTGGCCAACCGAGGCCAGAAAATACACTTATGGGGGAGTAACGACTGGATAGGAATTGGACCACATAAGTGCCTGGAATGCCAAGATGAAACATTAGGAGTTTAATAGCATTTAAACCCAAGGTTACAGCTATGACTGCAAAGTCACCTTCGATGCTAATATGCCAAATAGTCTCAGGTTCCAGTTCATTCTTCACAGTGTTGCCAGAGTCATCCTTCGAAAAGTGCCGCACTCCTTACTCAAAACCTTGGATGCTCAGCGTTATCCTAATTGCCAAAATCCAAGGACATTTTCCATTCTCCATCCTATTTGATTTCTCATTGTGACACTTTAATCATTTAGTCTTGCCTAGAAACNAGAGTCATCCTTCGAAAAGTGCCGCACTCCTTACTCAAAACCTTGGATGCTCAGCGTTATCCTAATTGCCAAAATCCAAGGACATTTTCCATTCTCCATCCTATTTGATTTCTCATTGTGACACTTTAATCATTTAGTCTTGCCTAGAAACTGTTGAAGTAGGAAGTTTGAAGGTGGAGGTTTTTTTTTAAGTATTTAAACTTTTTATTATGTATTGGAATATAGACTATTAACAGTGTTGTGTTCCTTTCAGGTGAACATTGAAGGGACTCAGCCATACATAGACATGTATCCACTCTCCCCCAAACTCCCCTCCCAACCCGGCTGCCACAGAACATTGGACAGAGTTCCTTGTACTATAAAGTAGGTCCTTAGTGGTTATCCATCTTAAATGTAGCAGTGTGTATATGTCCATGCCAAGCTCCCTAACTGTTCCTACTCCCTATTCTTACCCCCACCCCAAGCTTAAGTTGGTTCTCTGTAAGTCTGTTTCCTAAGTTCATTTGTATTTCTTTCTAGATTCCATATATAAGGGATGTCATATATTTTCCCTTCTTTGTCTGACTTAATTGAAGGTGGAGATCTTAAGTTCAGTGGTTTAGACACAGAGGAGGGGAAAAGAATAAGACAGAAACTTTGGGGAAATTCCACACTTGGATGAAGTTGAACCAGTAGGAGATACTGGTATGACAATGCAAGGAAAGATGAATGAGAAATGAATGATTAGAGTGATTAATATTTAGAGCTGAACAGTATGTAAGTGATCAGCCTGTTTAGTTCCTTTATTTATACTGGAGAACTAAAGGTTTCAGAAGTGGTTTTTAACTTCCTAGTAGATCTTGTTTTTCTATACCTTAGTATAGACTTCCCAAGGAAAATAGACAATCCCAAATTTTAATGAATTAATTTTTTAAATATTTATTTTTATTTATTTGGCTGCATAGAGTCTTAATTGTGGCACGTGGGAACTAATTCCCTGTCCAGGGATCGAACCCAGCCTCCCTGTATTGGGAGCACAGAGTCTTAGCCACTGGATCACCAGGGAATTCCCTGAATTACTGTTAAAAATAGCATGAAAAAAATTTTGAACCCAGTTCTTCATGTGTATTTTTTTTTGCCTTGATAATAAGTTTATTAAGTTTACTCAGTGACATTAATTGCCAAATCCTACTAAATGCTTAAATCTTTTAAAAATTTATTTACCTCTAGACTTTGAGTGAAAAGCTTAGTAGAGAGATTGAAGTTTGATATCAAAGTTTCAGTGGCATCAAACTAAGTATTAGTATCAAGTTAGGTATTAGGATAAAGTGCTTGACATATTCAACGATTCCCTAAAACAGCCTGAAAGTATAACTATTATCCCCATTTAGAAAGTTATATTTAACTTAGGAATACTATGGCTGCACATAGATAAAGCTGGGAAGTTTGGTTTGCTTCATTTTGATACATGTACACTTATTGTCTTAGTCTTTGCAGGCTTTAAAAAAATCACAGACTGAGTAACTTATTAACAACAAAAATTTATTTTTTACAGTTCTGGAGAGTCCAAGGCCAAGGGAAAACTCTCTTCCTGCTTCATGGTTGGCCCCTTCTAGCTATGTAATCACAAGATTGAAGTGATGTGGAAGTTCTCTGAGATGTCTAAGAGCACCAACCCCATTTGTGAGGGCTCTTCCCTCATGATTTAAGTACTTCTCAAAGGCTCCACCTTCTAATACCATCATCTTTGGGGATTAGGGATTCAAATTCTAACTTCAAGGGTTAGAACTTTGAGAGGGACCCTTGGATCTACCTCAGTACCCATTAAACTATCATCACAATCAAGGTAAAAATCATCACCCCAAAAGTTCTCTTGTGTCCTTTTGTAATCCAGTCTCTCCCTCCATCTCCATCCCTAGCAATCACCTGTCAATATAGATTAGTTTGCATTTTCTTGAATTGCAATAAATAAATACAATCAAACACTAGGTTCCCTTTTTACCTGGCTTCTTTGACTCGAAATAATTTTCATATTCATCCTTATTGCTTGTATCAGTTATATGTGTGCTTGTTTTTTTTTTCACTGTGTAGTATTCCATGGTATGGAATTACTACTATTTGTTTACCCAATTATCTGCTGGTGGGCATGTGGATTTCTAATTTTTGTCTATTACAAATAAAGTCACTACGACTATGAACATTTGTGTATTAGTCTTTGTGTAGATGTTTTTGTTTCTCTTGGTGAATACCTAGACGTAAGACTGACTGAGTCATATGATAGGTATATGTTTAACTTTTTAAGAAACAGCCAAACTGTTTTGCAAGGTGACTAATATTTTACATTTACACCAGCAAAGTCTGAGAGTTCCAGTTGCCCCATAACTCATCAACACTTAGTATGAGGATTTTTTTTTCTTTTAGTATTCTAAAGGGTGTGCAGTAGTATCTCACTGTGGGTTTAATTTACACTTCCCTTATGATTGATGATGTTGAACATCATTTCAGGTACTTACCAGCATTCATATACCTGTTGTGAAGTTAACTTCAAATCTTTTGCCCTTTTATTTATGTGCATGGTTGTCTTATTGAGTTGGAAGATTTTTGTTTTACATGGTCTGGATAGAAATCCTTTGAAATACGTGTTGCAAGGATTTTCAGTCTGTCTCCTGCCTTTTAATTTTGCTAATGGTAAAAACATCTACTTCTGCTTTATTGACTATGCCAAGGCCTTGGACTGTGTGGATCACAATAAACTGTGGAAAATTCTGAAAGAGAAGGGAATACCAGACCACCTAACCTGCNGAGGAGAAGGGGACGACAGAGGATGAGATGGCTGGATGGCATCACAGACTCGATGAACGTGAGTTTGAGTGAATTCCGGGAGATGGTGATGGACAGGGAGGCCTGGTGTGCTGCGATTCATGGGGTCGCAAAGAGTCGGACATGACTGAGCAACTGAACTGAACTGAAATGGTGTTTTTCAAATACTTTTTTATCTTAATGAAGTCCAAGTTACCAAATTTTTGTTTTGCTGATGATTTGTGCTTTTTTTCTTCTAAACATTTCCATCTTTAAGATTGAAATGACTCTTATGTTTTCTAAAAGTTTTATAATTTGAAAATTAATACTTAGGTTTGTGATCCATTTTCAGTGAATTTTTGCCTATNTGGTGTTTTTCAAATACTTTTTTATCTTAATGAAGTCCAAGTTACCAAATTTTTGTTTTGCTGATGATTTGTGCTTTTTTTCTTCTAAACATTTCCATCTTTAAGATTGAAATGACTCTTATGTTTTCTAAAAGTTTTATAATTTGAAAATTAATACTTAGGTTTGTGATCCATTTTCAGTGAATTTTTGCCTATGGTGTAAGGTAGAGTTGATTTTCGGAGAAGGCAATGGCACCCCACTCCAGTACTCTTGCCTGGAAAATCCCATGGATGGAGGAGCCTGGTAGGCTGCAATCCATGGGGTCGTTAAAAGTTGACACGACTGAGCGACTTCACTTTCACTTGTCACTTTCCTGCATTGGAGAGGGCAATGGCAACCCATTCCAGTGTTCTTGCCTGGAGAATCCCAGGGACGGGGGAGCCTGGTGGGCTGCCGTCCCTGGGGTTGCACAGAGTCGGACATGACTGAAGCGACTTAGCAGAAGCAGCAGCAGAGTTGATTTTCTTTCTTTCTTTTTTTTTTTACATGGCTATTTAATTGTTCCAGCACCATTTGTTGAAAAGACTTGTTTCCCTGTTGAACTGCTTTAGCATGTTTCTCAAAAATCAACCGACCCATCATGTATAAATCTACTTTTGAACTCTACTGTGTTCCATTTATCTTTTCGCCGATACCAAACTACCTTGATTACTGCAGCTTTATAGTAGATTTTGAAATCAAGTAGGTTAGGTCTTCCAACTTCATTCTTTCTTTTAAAAATTGCTTTGGTTACTCTGGGACCTCTGTGTTTCCATCAATTACTTAAAAAAGAAAAAAAAGCCTGGCATGTGGAAGGTGCTTGATAAACATGTACCATTTATGAATAAGTAATAATTAAAATAATTGCCAAATGTAATGAAACATAAATTAATTTTTCAAATATTTTGAAGATTTTATGGTTCAAAACAAACCACGAAAACAACCACCACAATTCTAAAGTAACAAAAGAAGCCATTGACTAAAGTACCCAAGAATAAAAATCCGATACTACTGGTAGGTTGTTATAAATAGTCAAAAGTGTTAGACAAAGCTATCCCTGTTTCCTTGGTTACGACTTCAAGGTACTGAATCAGATGAAGTATGAATTGAGATTTAAGAATTATTAGGTTTGGGGAAAAATAGATACATGTGTATGTATGGCTGAGCCCCTTTGCAGTTTACGTGAAACTACCACAACATTGTTAACTGGCTACATCCCAGTAGCCAGGTGTTAGTAGAACCTGTCAATCGTTTCACAACAAACATAAGTCAAACCATTCTATATGCCTTAAACTTACACAGTGATATATATCAATTATTTATCAACAAATTGAGTGATAAAACAATCAATTCCTGATCTGAGAAGATCCCACATGCTGTGGAGCGATGAAGCCCATGTGCCACAACTTTTGAGCCTGTGCTCTAGAACCAGGAGGCTGCACCTACTGCGCCCATATGTGCTACAAATATTGAAGCCCGTGTGCCCTAGGGCCCATGGTTCACAACAAGATAAGTCACCGCGACGAGAAGCCTGTGCACCACAACGAGTGAGTAGCCCCCACTCACTACAACCAGAGAAAAGCCCTCACGGGAACAAAGTACCAGCACAGCCACAAATAAATAAAAGTCATAAAAATAAATAAACTGATTGCTTGCAACACATCTGACACCAAAAGTTAGTGGTTCCCCCACAAACCAACCAATTTTTCATCTCTTTGTACACGATGTGTCCTACAATTTAATTGCAGTCCTGACACTAATTACTCAGAGTTAGCACATACTGCACAGGTCAAGGGCTCAGTCTCGCATGACTTCCCAATTTAGGCATCAGTCACAAGTAGTGGTGAGTGAGAGCAGGACCCTGTAGGGCTCTCCAGCTGCAAGTCCTTTCTGTGCCCCTTGTTTCTTGTTTGTAGAAAATAGGCTTCATTTAACCTCCCTGACCTTCCCTGAGTTCCTATCACCGCTCACAGAACTCAGAGAAACACTTTGCTTATTACTACAAAGGATATTATTAAGGAATAGCCAGATGAAGAAGTGCATAGGGTGAGGTTTAGAAGGACCTCAGTGCAGAAGCTTCTATCCCAGTGGAATTTGGGGTGCATCAGCATACAGATGCATGGCTGTCCTCTGAACTCCATTACTTAGAAGTTTTGTCAGGTTCTATTATTGATACATTGGGATGCTTAAATCATAAGCCAAGGAGGTCAGAAAGAAAGAAAGTGAAGTTGCTCAGTCGTGTCTGACTCTTTGCTACCCCATGGACTGTAGCCCGCCAGGCTCCTCTGTCCATGGAATTTTCCAGGCAGGAATACTGGAGTGGGGTGCCATTTTCTTCTCCAGGGGAGGAGGTCAGGATAGGGCCGAATGTTTCAGCCTTCTAATTACCTGATTTGGTGTATCTGGCAACCAGTTTGTATCTGAAGCTATCTAAGGGCCCAACCAGAATCACCTTGCTAGCATATAAATGATACTCACCAAACAAACAACCCACCCCTCATCATTCTAGAGATTTGAAGGATCTTATAAGCTCTTGTTGGGAGTTCCCTGGTGGTCTAATACTTAGGGTTCTGGGCTTTTACTGCTGTGGCCTGGATTCAATCTCTGGTTGGGGAACTGAGATCTTGCAAGTACTGCAGCATGGCCAAAAAAAGAAAAACAAAACAAGAAGCTCTTATTTTTGGAACTGAGGACTAAGAACCAAATATTATAACAAAAGATGCTCCTATTACTCCTATCACTCAATAAATTAAGGGTTTTAGAAGTTCTAGTGCTAAGAACTGAAGACAAAGACCAAACATACATATTTCTCAATGACACGGAGTTAACTGACTTCCTGGACTGTCCTCACATTTATTGAAGACTTTTAATTAGGCTTACTCTCCAAGTGGAACCAATAATTTATTGGTTCCACTTGGAGAGTGGAATGATGAAGTGGGATGCTGCTGTAAGAAAAGGACAGTCAGCTGTTAAGAACATAAACTCTGGGGCTTCCCTGGGGGCTCAGTGGTAAAGAATCTGCCTGCCAATGCAGGGGATACAGATTCAATCCCTGCCACCTGCAGGGAAGTTACAATCAAGTTACAATGCTATAACAAAACTCCTTTCAGATCCATCTACTTGTTTATATGAATGAGGTTTTTAGCACTTACATATATAAGTATGAAAAAAAATAGCAGGAATTCCCTGGTGGTCCAGGGGTTAGGACTTGGTGCTTTCACTGTGGTGGCCAAGGTTCAATCCCCGGTCACTGGGGAACTAAGAGCCTTCAAACTGCACAGAATCGCCGAAAAAAGTATAGTATTGATATTATGCTGTGTCTCATCTTCTTTATTTTTATTTTTTGCCTTGCTGCACAGGATCTTAGTTTCCTGACCAGGTACTAAACCCATGTCCCTTTCAGTGGAAGCCTGGAGTCTTAACCGTTGGACCACAAGGGAAGTCCCTTCCCCCAAGGGAAGGACACACGGGAATCAGCAATATTCATAAACAGCTATATGTACTGACTGTTTAAAAAGATATATCTTATTAAAAGATGTAGTTCTCATAAAATGTTACTTTCATGTTTAATAATCACATCAATATTTATAGAATGTGCCATTTTGATCAATTGTGCATTAATAGTGGCTCAGATGGTTAAGAATCTGACTGCAATGTGGAAGATCTGGGTTCGATCCCTGGGTTGGGAAGATCCCCTGGAGAAGGGAACAGCAGCCCACTCCAGTATTCTTGCTTGGAGAATTCCATGGACAGAGAAGCCTGGCGGGCTACAGTCCATGGGGTCGCAAAGAGTTGGACATGACTGAGCAACTAACACACTTTCAGTAACTGTTGAAAACAGTCATATAGAAGAGAAACATTAACACTTAGAGCCTTATAATCCTAGGAAATGACATTATGTTCTTTAACATATATAGTTGTTTAGAGAGAAGTATGATAAGGTGATCACTAGAAGATGTGTGAACATAAATATGTCATTTGGAAAAAAATTTTATAAGTAGAATGAAAATACTGGAAAAAGGAGTGATATAAAATTTCTTACTTCATATGGAGCTTTTTCATTTTTTTAATTTCAGGATTGCAATGTTTTGGTGGTCTCTGCTGTACAGCAACGTGAGTCAGTCATAACATATATACATCCCCTCTCTCTTGAGCCTCCCCCAACCCCATTCCACCCCTCTAGGCCATCACAGAGCACGAGGGGGCTCCCTGTGTTTTACAGCAACTTCTTGTTAGTTACCTATTTTACACATCAGAATGTATACATGTAATGTTACTTTCTCAATTTGACCTGCCCTCTCCTCCCACTGTGTCCACTAGTCTGTTTTCTACCTCTGTGTCTCCATTTCTTCTCTGTAAATAGGTTTCTCAGTACTATTTTTCTAGATTTCATATATATGCATTAATATATGATTTCTCTTTCTGACTTCACTCTGTAAAATAGGCTCTAAGTTCATCCACCTCATTAGAACTGACTCAGATGCATTCATTTCTATGGCTGAGTCATATTCAACCACAGCTTCTTTATCCATTCATCTGTCAGTAGACATCTAGGCTGCTTCCATGTCCTGGCTTTTGTAAATATACTGCGGTGAACATTGGGGTACATGTGTCTTTTAGAATTGTGGTTTTCTCAGGGTATATCTCAGTAGTGGGATTGCTGGTTCATATGGTAGTTTTATTTCTAGTTTGTTAAGGAATCTCCATACTGTTCTCCATAGTGGCTGTACCAATTTACATTCGAACTTCATGTCTTCTTAAAATGACTATTGTATCAATTAGCTATAGTATTAAATTTCATTGAATACTTAAAAAAATTCATTTCTTGGTAGCACTGCACAGTATGTTAGTTCCCTGACCAGGGATTGAACCTGTGCCCCCTGTAGTGGAAGCACAGAATCTTAACCACTGGACCACCAGGTAAGTCCCACACTGAAAACTTTTTAAAAAACAGTGTAAATATTATTTTCAAACATCAATATTTATAATACATAGCAAATTAGATCCATTACAAACACAAGCATTTGGTGAAAATTTTGACATCAGTTAAAAAATGTGTGCAATCAAGAGAACAAGTAGACAAGCCACAAACTGGGAGAAAATACCAGAAATATATGATAAAGGACTTTTATCCAAAATATATAAAAAATGAAAAATTCAGCAAGATGAATTTAAATCAGCAAGCTGATTTAAAAATGAGCAAAAGACCTAAGTAGATACGTTGTGAAAGAAAATATTGCGTCCCTGGTGGTTCAGTGGTAAAGAATCTGCCCAATAATGCAGGAGACATGGGATCAATCCCTGTGTGAAGAAGATCCCCTGGAGAAGGAAATGGCAACCTACAGAGGAGCCTGGTGGGCTACATACTGTCCATGAGGTGGCAAAAGAGTCAGCTATGACTTAGTGGCTAGACAACAACAAAGAAAACATACAGATGGCCAATAAACATATGAAGGACTTCCCTGGAAGTTCTGTGGTTCACACTCTGAGCTTCCATTGCAGGGGGTGCAGGTTTGATCCCTGATCAGGGAATTAAGATCCCACATTCAATGTAGTGTGGCCAAAAGTAAAAAAATACAATAAAAATTATATATATATATATATATATAATAAACATATGTAAAGATGTTCAACATTATATCTTTAGGAAATCCCACTATACACTTATTAGAGAAGCCTAAATTCAGAACACTGACAACATCAAATGCTGATGGGATGAAAAGCAGAAACTCTCATTCACTGTTGATGGAAAGGCAAAAGTTATAGCCACTCTGGAAGACAGTTTGGCAATTTCTTACAAAACTAAACATAATTAAGAATTCTGATTACCCTTTGCAATGTGTGTTGGGTGGGTATTTCTCCACACCATCAAGCAATGCTCTAGACACCAACTGGGTGTCCTACAGTTCAAGTTAACTTTGACAAGATCTACCTGGAGATTATATCAGACTCCATAGGTTAAGGGCTCCTACAAGTCTGCCCACCCCTTCCTCTCAGTTAGCATTGGTCACAAGTCTAGGTTGTTCCCTGTGCTGCTGCTGCTTTTAACATTTATTTATTTATTTGGCTGCTCTAGGTCTTGGTTGCAACATGCGGGAAATTTTAATTGGGATATTTGGGATCTAGTTCCCCAGCCAGGGATCAAACCTGGGCACCCTATACTGGGAACATGGAGTCTTAGCCATTGGACCACCAGGGAAGTCCCCGATAACTTCCCAGTCATTTATTTCATGTTAGACATCTATACCTGGTGGAATCGTTGAGGCATAACAGAGGACCTCTATGTTTCTTTTTCACTCAAAACAGTACTCGGTCCAAAATAGGCACAACTGTACATACTTATCAAATAGATAATCTTAGTTATTTCTCCTTTTTCAACTGAAAAAAAAAGTTGACAGAGAGGGTAAGTAAATTTCCAAAATTAAGAGTGTAATAGTCAAATTAGGATTTTAGGTCTATTTGACCTAAAACTCATCCTGAAAATGTATAAAATGTCCTGTATCTCAGTGGCACATAGAATCTAGTGGAGGAAGCTAAGATTAGGTATGTTGAGAAAATGAGATGACAAAGAGCAAGCTACAATATTGGCTGTGGGAAGGAACAGATGCAACTGACAGCTTGAAAGGGTCAAGATTTGGTGATTGTCCAAATGTGGGAAGGGTGGGAATGAACAGAGCCAAGGATGATGATCAGGCTTTGAGACAGTAGAAGACCAGGAGAATGATGAAACAGGAAAATTTGGAGAAGGAACTGGAGCTGGATATGAGAATTCAATTTTATTAATGAACCACCAGCAGGCAAGGCAAAAACTCTTAAATCCAGGTATCCTATACAAATCATTTATTAATTTCTAAAACAAATTTCTTTAAATGTTTGAAATTGTGGTAAAATATACATAAAATTACCATTTATTTGACTTGGGTAATTTTTTTGGCCACACCATGAGGCATGTGGAACTTTCCTGACCAGAGATCAAATCTGTCTTTTGCAGTGCAAGCATGGAGGCTTAACCACTGGACCACGAGGGAAGTCCAAAACTTACTGTTTTTAAGTGTATATTAATAGTTCAGTGGCATGAAGTACATTAATATTGTTGTGCAACCATCCCCATCATCCATCTCTACAATTTCTCCATCATTCTAAATTGAAACCCATTAAACAGTAACTCCCAATTTCCTCTCCCAGCCCCTGTCAACTAGTATTCTGTTAGGTAGTCAGACATGACTGAGTCACTGCCCAAGTCTGGATGGGGTCATCTTTCCATCCCCCACCTGGACCCTGGCGATCAGAATATGCCCAGAGATCCTTCCTTTATTTAGTCAAGGACTGCTGAGTTTCCACCCTTGTCAGGACCAAGCTAGATAAAACTTGACAGCATAGGCTGGTGCAGGCCCACCAAGACCTAAAAGGTGACTCAAAGTAACCTGGAGTTTATTATGCCATATTTATAATAAATTAGCAATGCAGCTTTTGTATTACCCACCCCTCCCCCCCACCCCTCAACACACACACACACACACACATACCCCCATGGGTTTCACTTGGGTGCTTATGGGTAAGTGCATGCACACGAGGAGAAAAATTATATAACCTAAAGCTGTCGATCAACTTGCCAGTCAAATGATGCAGGACCCAGGAAGGGACTTTCCACCACTCTGAAAAACCAACCTACCCCCATTGTGGGGCTGCTTCTGGTTTCCAGACAGCCGGCTCTCAGCTTTTCTTGGGAGAGTACTTCCACTTTGCCAATAAAACTCTTGCTCCTTAAGACTGTCTGAGTCTCTCATCTGAATTTTTTCCCTCGAGAGAAGAACCAAAGATATCATCTGGTGAGACTTCTACTTCCTGTCTCTATGAATTTGACTATTGTAGATATCCTCTATAAATGGAATCATACCAAAGAGGAGGAAAATAACTTTTCCCTTACCTTTTTGAGTTCTTGCCTGAGATTCCTTGTAATAAAAGATGGATTAACAAGAGAAAAACAGATAGAAGCCTGTTAACATATATCTACGAAGAATGAGTTACTGAGACGGCCCAAGCTACCATCTTACATAATGTCTTCAGTAAAGATAAAGGAAAGATACTGGGGCGATGGTGAGAAGAGACCAGTTATAGGAGGTCACCAGGAAAAGCATGGTAAAAGGGGTAATGTTTGTTTCACAGATTTAAATCAGTATCTTCTTTCTCCAGTAAGATTTCAAGCAATTTAGTCATCTTTCTCTGCCAGATGGAGGGAGATACTCTCATAAATGGAGATTTCCTTTATAAACATATATTTCCATTTCAAAAGGGTAATGTCTTCTGTGTCTGCTGTTTCTTTATTTTTTTAATTTTAATTTTTTAAAAGGACCAGCCTTTTCTTTCTTTTTAAAATATTTACTTATTTGGTTGTGCCAGTCTTAATTTTGGCATGTGGGATCTTTATGTGCAGCACGGGGTCTTTAGTTATGGCATGCGAGATCTTTAGTTGCAGCATGTGAGATCTTTAGTTGCAGCATGCAAACTCAGTTTAGGCACATGGGATTAGTTCCTTGACCAGAGATGGAACATAGGTCTCCTGGACCACCAGGGAAGTCTCTGTCTGCTATTTCTTTAAATAATCAGCTAAAAAAAGTCCTTATGTCAAAGAGGCACATTTTGGGGAGCCATTTCTGCTATCCTGCGTTTGCACCTTCCCCAAGAAGTTCTTGCCTTTGAAACATCCCCAGAAGGTGATTTGGTACACTGCTCCATTTCTCACTGAATTAGCCTCTTTATCCTGATAATACGTCAGTTAAATTAAAGCGTGCTATCTAATGTCAGGAGGCAGTGATGCAGGTTGGCTTCCAAAGTCACACTTATATGGTACAAGCAATCATGTATTCAATAAGAGGTATTGCCACAGAAACAGAAGAAAAACAAAGTTAATGGTTTGAAGAGAATATAAACAAAAATTTTGAGTCTAGGGAGCAGTTAGTCAAGATTTCTAGATGGTGGGCTTGAAGCATCTTCAGAGTAAGGAGAGGCAGCAGTAATCTGATAGATTTTCCTGTTATCTCTGCTTGATGTCAGGTGTTCTAGGGAAATTTCTTAGTGGGCCACAGAGCAAAAAGCACAAAGTTGGTCTGGATGTGAGATGTTTATCTCTGAAGTTTATCTTGTCATCCAGCTTCAGCTTTGAGAAAATGGCAGTTTTTATCTTTATGATTTCAAGTAACAAGAGTGGGAAAGATGTGGAAATGTTAGTTTAGTGACAGATATTGGTGAAAACTAGAATTCAGGATTCAGTCTAATTTGCAGGTAGATAACAAAACCTCTTGGCAGGAAAGCAATGACAAACCTAGACAGTGTACTGAAAAACAGAGACATTAGTCTGTTGACAAAGGTCTGTATAGTCAAGGCTATGGTCTTTCCAGTGGTCATATACGGTTTTGAGAGCTGGACTGTAAAGAAGGCAGAACGCCAAAGAATTGATGCCTTTGAGCTATGGTGCTGGACAAGACTCCTAAAAGTCCCTTGGATCCCAAGGAGATCAAACCAATCAATTTTAAGGGAGATCAACCCTGAATATTCACTGGAAGGATTGATGCTAAAGCTGAAGCTCCAGTATTTTTGTCATTTTGCGAATAAACAACTCATTAGAAAAGTCCCTGATGCTGGGAAAGATCAAGGGCAGAAGGAGAAAAGGGCATCGGAGGATAAGATGGCTGGACAGCGTCACTGATGCAGTGAACATGAACTTGGGCAAACTCCAGGAGAAGGTGAGGGACAGGGAGGCCTAGTGTGCTGCAGTCCATGGCATTGCAAAGAGCTGGACACAACTGGGTGACTGAACAACAACAAAACCTCAAAGGCAATGAACAGGACTAGAAACCAGTATCCACAAATCCAGTTCTATTGAAGATTATTTTTCCTTCCCCACCCACAATACGATATTTGTCCTTCTGTGACCACCCTATTTCACTTAGCATGTTTTCCAGATTCATCTATGTAGTAACATGTCAGAATCATTCCTTGTAAAGGATGTATATGCCACTTTTCTTTATTCATTTATCCGTTGACAGGCATTTGGGTTGTTTCTACCTTTTGTTATTTTGAACAATGCTGCTGTGAACATTGGTATAAAAATATTCATTCCAGTCTCTGCTTTCAATTCTGTTGGGTACATAAAGTTAATAGATAAGAGGTATGTTGGAATTTTTAAGATTTTGATCAAACAATGAAAAAGAATTTCAGCAAACATCATTTCAAATCTGATAGCTCCTAATCACTGTCAGGAACTAGAGGAAAGGCTTTTATAGGAAAGATGCCAAAGCAAAGCAAGGAAATTACTTGACTGGGTACCACCTGTCGACAAAGAAATGCAGAAGGGTGCAATAAGAAGAGTTCATTTGGGGTCTTAGGAATTACAGGAGACACAGATTTTGGTAAAACCCAGTATTTGGGGGAAGAGAAAGTCAAGGGTTTATAAAGGCAAAAGCCACAAGGTTGTTGAAGTTGCCTGCCAAAAATTATGACTGACTGGACACAAAAAAGGAAATATTTGTCTTTAAGGGATATCCTGTAAGGCGTTCTTTTAGGGTAGAGGTTCAATAAGTATCTTGAGTTTTGGAACAGTGGGCAGATGGTCTGGATGCTTGAATTAAGAGAGTAAGTGGTGTTAAGTTCAGACTCTACCTAGGCTCACACATGCACGAGTCACACTTCTTCAGCAGTCTTCTGGCTCCGTTTTAGAGAGCTTTCTTAGCAATATCTATTCCATTTTGTTTTTTGCTTCAACAAGCTTAAGCTGATGCCTTATTTGGGAAAGCCTACTTGCTTATGATTGGTTGTCCTTAGGTTTCCATTACTCTCCCCCACTGTGGGCTAGCCAGGCCTGTGTAGGATCTTAACTCCCCACAGCAGGGACGGAATCCATGCCCTCTGCATTGGGAGCTCAAAGTCTTACATACTGAACGGCCAAGAAAGTCCCTAGGTTTCCATTTCTTAACACTGAGACATTTGCACGCTCCAGTTTTGTTTATACAGGCTTTTCAGGGCATTAGAGCCACCTCAGCTCAACAGCCCCCTTATTTCATTGATTTAAAAATATACACAAGTGGAATTAACTTATTCATGCTTGAAGACCCTGTTTAGATTATATATTCTATAATAGGACATATGCTCCTTCAAGGAAGGCTGTTGGTTAAAACTTTTGTTTCCTAGAGTCAACAGGAACCTGCTGAAGCTTACCTTAAGTTACAAACTTTTCCCTACAAGACTAGAACCCTCAAAATGTCAAAAATAAAAACTGTATCTTTGTGATACCCCGAAGGGGTCAGCATTATGCTTTGCATATAGTAGGTGTTAAGTGTTTGAAAATATGTTATTTCCCAATATATTATTTATGATGTATTAATGGGTAATTAATTCATTAGTAAAACCAGATCGAGTCTCTTAAAATAGGACTAAATTCCTCTCCCAACCGCAAAGGCAGCTTCGTTTCTCCTCTCCTCTTTAAGGTCTTCTCTCACATATTAGAAAGAAATAACTTTCGAGGCGTTTGGTTGAATCTCTGCAAGGGAAAGGGCAGACGATAAAGAAACTTTTCTAAGAGGTCAGGTACTTGTGTCCCCAGCATGCAGTAGTTACCAGTTGGAGGTTTGTGGACTAAGGTGTCAAAGCTTTTCTGAGTTCAGATGTTATCGACAGAGCTTTAGGCAGCCCACGGTCCCCTTTAAGGTCCTTGTGGATTGTTCTGGGGATGGGAGTGTTGGCCGATTCGGACACGAGCGGCTGCTCGGCTCGCGCTCAGCCCGGTCGCTCCTCTTGGCACCTTCCATTGGCCGGGACCGTTTTCGGCTCTTTGCCGCGCAAGGGGAGAGCCACGAAGCCAACAGCCGCCGGAGCCCGGCGTCCTGCTCGCGGCCCCGGACACGCCGAGCGAGGTGCCGCCTCGGGCCAACAGTCGCGGCTCCTGCCCGGCTGGGGCGGGTCGCAGCTGCTCGCGAGGGGGGATGTGCCAGGGGCCGTGGTCCCCCCGCCAATGCGCGGATGGAGACTTAAGACGCGCCTCTGGAGCATGAGCCACAGAGGCCGTTAAAAGACACAAACCAGATGTCTAGGAGCCAGGAGCCTAGAGGAAAGGGGCTGAATCCGGAGCTGGGCTCCGGACACCTCGGGCGGAGGAGTAGGGAGCCCCCGGGAAAGTTCCCGCGGCGCAAGTGTGGGCGGAGCAGGTGTGGCGGGAGGCGGGTAAAGTCACGTGGTGAGACCGCGCGTGCGCCAGTGTCAAGGGCCGGGCCCGGAGATAAATGCGGCCGCCGCTTTGAGGCACCCGCTCTTCTCCGCAATGTCCGCTGGTTGGCCGCGCGCGGAGGTGCTTCTTACAGAAAGGTAATAGTTGCATCCACTCATGCTCTCTTGAGCTCTCGAGGAGGGTTTCCGAGTTACGATTTAGAGAATAACTCAAGTTAGGAGATCGATGTGTCTACATTTTAGACTGAGTTCTAGTTGACAGAGGCAGATGTGTAACAGAGAACTAAAAATGTAAAATTCAAGGCCAGTAGTGAATTGGATATGTGCTGGAGCATACATACCTCCCTTGGGGCTCAGCTGGTAAAGAATCTGCCTGCAATGCAGGAGACCTTGGTTCAATCCCTGGGTTGGGAAGATCCCCTGGAGAAGGGAAAGGCGACCCACTCCAGTATTCTGGCCTGGAGAATTCCATGGACTGTATAGTCCATGGGGTGGGTCGCAGAGACTCGGACACGACTGAGTGACTTTCACGTAGGACACTTTTCTCTTTAAATTTCATTTTGACCACGTGTGAAAGAGTAGCTGAAAGCAATTTGAGTGACGTTGAGGGCTTCAATGAAATAGTCACAATTGATAGAATTGTTCAGTTTTAATCAAACTGATAGTTAATGGAAGAATGGGTGTTCAAAAAAAAAAAAAAAAGAATGGGTGTTACTGCGTGTGTTTGGTGGAGCGGAAGGTTACTTCGGCTGGCTGCCCTACTTTCTTTGCTATTGTCTGAAGCAGGGTGTCCTGGATACATTCTTTGGGTTAAATGATACTTTAATGTGGATTAAAAGTAAAGAGAAGGGAGAAACCTCCCTTTCTTCCTTCCGAATGATCTAGGCAGCAGCTACGTAGTCCAGCTTTTCCTCTGCAAAAACTGATACACTGTGTTTACAGCCTAGTCATTGCTGATTTCTAGAGGTTGAAAGAGACAGCTGCACTTTTGTTTCAACGAAACTTGAAAACAGTGGCCGAAGACAACATGGAGGTGAGGCTTCCCCTCGTGCCCTGCTTTGTCACTCTGAAGAGTCATCCCCGTGATACACTGTCGGGTACATTCCTCCCTCGCCAACCCTGGGATGTAGGTTCTAGGACACCGCGTGCACACTAAAATTCGCGGATGCCCAAGTCCTTTTTGTAAAATGGCTGTAGTTCACATGGTTATTGAGTACTTAAGATGTGGCTTTAACAACTGAAGATTGGAACTTTAGTAGACTTTAAAATTAATTAAAAATATTTCATTATTGGAAAAAATGGAAGTATGTTTGGAATAACGGGTATGTGAATCTTTTTAAAGGTACCTTTTTTTGACATTCAAATACAGATAAGGCATTTCTGATTTTCTCTTGAAATATTTCAGATATATTAGTTAATTATACCTTAAAACTATTAAAAATAGGCTATGAGAAGGTTGCATATTTGCATATTTTTTGAACAGCAGTGCTCTAGTGCATTTTGGATTCCTTTATAAGACTGTATATACAAGTCAAGAAGCAACAGTTAGAACTGGACATGGAACAACTGATTGGCTCAAAATTGAGAAAGGAGTATGACAAGACTGTATATTGTTATACCTTGCTTATTTAACGTCTATACAGAGTACATCGGGTGAAATACGTACCTGGATAAATCAGTAGCTAGAATCAAGATCAGTGGGAGAAATAGCAAGTCTCAGATATACAAATGATACCACTCTAATGGCAGAGAGAGAAGAGGAACTAAAGATCCTTTCGATGAGGGTGAAAGAGAAGAGTGAAAAAGTTGGCTTGAAACTCAACATTCAAAACACTAAGATCATGGCATCTGGTCCCGTCACTTCATGGCAAATAGAAGGGGAAAAAGTGGAAGCAGTAAAAGAATTTTGTTTTCTTGGGCTCCAAAATTACTGCAGATGGTGACTGCAGCCATAAAACTAAAAGATGCTTGCTCCTTGGAAGAAAAGCTATGACAAACCTAGACAGCGTATTAAAAAGCAGAGACATCACTTTGCTGACAAAGGTCTGAATAGTCAAAGCTATGGTTTTTTTCCAGTAGTCATATACAGATGTGAGAGTTGGACTATAAAGAAGGCCAAGCACCAAACAACTGAGGCCTTTGAATTGTGGTGCTGCAGAAGACTCTTGAGAATCCCTTGAACTGCAAGGAGATCAGAGCAGTCAGTCCTAAAGGAAATCAGTCCTGAATATTCATTGGAAGGACTAATGCTGAAGCTGAAACTCCAATACTTTGGCCACCTGATAAGAGACGACTCTTGAAAAAGACCCTGTTGTTGGGAAAGATTGAAGGCAATATCGAAGGCAAAAGGAGAAGGGTGCAGCAGAGGATGAGATGGTTAGAAAGCATCACTGATTCAGTGGATATGATTTTGAATTTGAGCAAACTCTAGGAGTTAATGAAGGACGGGGAGCCTGACATGCTACAGTTCATGGAATTGCAAAGAGTCAGACATGACTTAGTGACTAAAAAACACCAACAATAATTTAGGAACAACAGCAACAGTAGTTATGGATTAATCATGACATTATTTTGTAATGAGAGTCATGTCAAGGAAATTTTGACATTTGTAAAAGGAAAACTACTTAGGACTGTTGCAATAAGAGCATTGCTTTAGGGGAGAGAGGTGGGGCCTAACCCTATGCAATTTATAGAGAGCATTAAAGTCAGATAATAATTTAAAAGACATGAGAGGAGGCTTAGATGAAATGAAGTGTGGAGGAAGTACAGTGCCACCTAATCTTAGCATTTGAGGTGATTCAAGGGCCTATGTATTCTACGAAGTGGTTGGGGGAAATAAAACTTTTCTCTTATTAATTCGTAAAGTCATGCATGATTAGAACACTTACCTTTTGTTGTTGTTATTTATAAACTTTCAGTGCAATAGTGTGGTTGATGGAAACGTTGAAGAAGTTCCCACTAAGAAGGTAATTAAATTTAATCCTCCATTATACAAACAACGTTACCAGTTCGTTAAAAATTTAGTGGAGCAACATCAACCCAAGAAGGTAGGTATTTCTTTTTCCAGGTATTTGCTAATTATGCCTCTGTAATGCTTTGTCAAATAAAAATATCTTAATAAGGACCTAGCGAGTAAGCAGAGGCTATACAAAAGGACTTTTGCAAGGGGGTAAAGGGTTTGCAATAGGGAGAGCATCTGTCTTCATGGGCAAAAAGGAATTTTCTTCTATAGAGAGGAGGGTGAGGAGAAGTCGGATAAAAGAGTGGTGTAATTGGATAGTGGAAGTTGTGAACCCTGAAACCAGCCTATTACCTGGGAGCAGTCCTTGGTAAATGCAGTCCAATGTTCAGGGGCCTGGAGGGAGGAGAGAATTTGGGGACAAGCAGTCAAGGTAATCATTCTAAGCAAAGAATGGGAACACTAGGCAACATCTGTGAGTGTGGGCAAGATGGTACCTTCTGGAAACTCTGTAGAAATACAAAGCATGGGGGATAGGCGTACAGAGCTCAGGTAAAACTCAGCATTGCAAGTTTCAGATGTGAAGGAGGTCTTGACATTTTACCACTGGATGTGATCTTCATGTGGTTCACATTTCTAGAGCATTTAGTCCGCACGTCAGGTAGACAAGTCTTGTGGACATAGATACTGTGGTTCTTTTTAACTAGATAATAATGGTGGGGGAAGGCAAGGAGCACTTGGCATCCATCTGCTTGCCCTTTGTAGCAGAGTATGTGATCAGTGTTGGCACTGGATTCTGTCTTGGTAACACTTCCCCTTCTGTGCCAGTGTTTGGATTCTTTTTTTTTTTTTTTAAATATTTATAGATTTGGCTATGCCAGGTCTGTCTTAGTTGTGGCATATGGGATCCAGTTCCCTGATCAGGGACCGAATCCAGGTTCCCTGGATTTGGCAGCGTGGAGTCTTCGTCACCGGACCACCAGAGAAGTCCAGTGTTTGGATTTCATAGGACCAGGGAAACTGGCTAGCTCAGTGAACATCTGAAGTCTGTAGGGCCAGTTACAGGCT
This sequence comes from Neotragus moschatus, assembly GCA_006410615.1. Lineage (NCBI taxonomy): Eukaryota > Metazoa > Chordata > Mammalia > Artiodactyla > Bovidae > Neotragus > Neotragus moschatus. The sequence goes on along the minus strand of SJYA01000617.1, from coordinate 1,459,475 downwards.
AAAGGATGAGCGACTTCTTAAGAAAATGGTAGCTTGTCTCATGAATTAAGTTAACTTCTACAGACTTCTCTCTGCTAGGTGGTTTACAGTTAGTGACAGGGCTTATATATACTTAGTATAGTTTCAGCTCCATTCTTTATACTATTATATAGTATATAATATACTATTTAAAAATAAGTACAGCTCAGTGCTTCTGTGATATGCTTTCTGTAGTTAAGGTTTTCCTTTTTCATTTCTGTGTTCCCTTCTCCCACCATTCCATAAATGTGCCTGCCTCAAAGAGGAAAATTAGTGAATAACCATGGGTACAACTCAGATAGTGTATCTTTTTGGGTATAGGTACTTTTAAGTGTTTGTCATGAGTTATCTTCATTTGCCCTTTTAGTAAAGTAGAGTTTGGAAATATATAGATAACTCTCTGTGGTTAATGAAGACTATTGTGTGATTAAGAAAGTCAGATATAATAAAAATCTTAAGAATGTATGTGAATATAAATTAAGGGGATTAGATTAACAGATTAGACTATATCCTAGTATGTTTGGTCAGTATCCTTTTTTAAATCTTGAAGCTTCTCAGAGGCACAGACCCCTCTTGGAACACTTGCCTGTCATAGGTGCTGTTCCTATGCCAGGCCTCTAGAATTTTCCTTGAAAACTGAATTAGTTTATCTATTTCTAATTATTTGGTTTTGCTTGCATTGGGTCTTCACTTCTGTATGGGTTTCTCATTGGGGTGGCTTCTCTAGTTGCAGAACAGAGGCTCTAGACTGTGGGTTTAGTAATTGTGGTGCATGAGCTTAGTTGCCCCTCCGGCATATGGAATCTTCCCAGACCAGGGATCAAATCTGTGTCCCCTGCATTGGCAGGCCAGTTCTTAACCACTGGACCACCAGGGAAGTCCATGAATTAGTTTATTGTCCAAACACTGTAGTAGGTCTTGGGAAGTTAACAGGACCTATTCTCCCCCCCCCCAGGTTTTCAATGTATGAGGTTAATTTCATTTTTTTACCAAAAAGATATGTAATTTTTCTACCAAAAAGATATTATGTAATTTTTCTGATACCCAACTCTTTCTGGGAAAAAAATGCTTGATCATATGTGATTTCTGGCTAAAATGTCTTTGAAATAACATTCTTTCTCATCTACAGGTTGCAGACTTGGGGTGTGGTGATGTTTGCCTCTTAGCGATCTTAAAATACCAAAAGTGCATTGAAGAGCTTGTTGGAGTAGATATCAACGAGGGGAGACTTAAGTGGAATGGGTAATATTGAATTCTCTAAAATAATTATGCATTAATCTAAAACTAGTGGCACTATTAATTATAGTTAGATTTTTTTTTTTTCCCTTGGCCACGCCATGCAGTTATGGGGTCTTAGTTCCCCATCCAGGGATTGAATCCAAGCCTTTGGTAGTGAAAGTTTGGAGTCCTAACCAATGGATTGCCAGGGAATTCCCAGATGAAGTGTTTACTCACACCAGCTCTATACAGCTTGTTTAAAAGAAGGCACTATGAGAGCTGCAGGCTCACCAGATAATGCCTTTACCATGACACTAATTGGTAGTATGTTGTGAATAATACCTAGAAGTTCTGTTTATCTATGTAGAAATTATAGCCTCAGTTCAGTAATTAAAGCCATCAAAGCACTGCAAATTCAGTTTCAAATGGCAAAGTCCAATGCTGAACACCAAGATAACATAGCAGAGGATTTAAATTGCCACAGCATTGGGGCAGAGGCCCAAGGCCTCCTTCAGTTTGAATGAGCTGCTTGCTCATATATGACTTCCACAGATCCTTTTAAGAATGTTTTTCTTCTAAAGAACAAGAAATTGAAAATCACTGATCCAAAGTGAGGAGAGAGAACCAAAAGTATTAATAATGAGAGCAATATCAAATAAAAAAATCTTGTTCTCGTCGACCATTTAATGCCCCATGAGAGAGGAAGTTACCCTAGGACCTTGTTCTTAATACAGAAGTTCATGGAAATGGGCTATGTCAGACTTAACCGGTGTAGGCAGGAGATAATTTATCAGAGGATCAGAGTTTCTGTAGCTGGTAAGATATTCTAAATAGATGACATGTGTTCAAGTGTTCCTTCTGGAATAATGCTTTGCAGGTCAAGGCTGTCCCCATGTGTAGGGGATCATCTGGATCCTCGAGAGCTGGATTTAGCGATTACCTTGTATCATGGCTCTGTTTTAGAGAAAGACTGTCGTTTGCTCGGATTTGACTTGGCAGCGTGTATTGAATTGTAAGTATGAAACTGGTTCAGAATTAATCAGCCCCAGTAAAGTTAGTATCCTAAATATTTGTCATAATCTGAGTTATTTGTGGAGAAAATTGCTTGTCAGTTGGGACTGGGTTTTCGCTGGCTTTTTGTTTGGAGATGACTTCAAGTTTATAGGTTAAGATAAAAAATGTATATAGTACCACGAACACCCATCTCCTTTATCCTGATTCACAGGTGAACATTTTCCGTATTTTTTTAATCTTATGTGAATGTGCTCTCTTGTTGTTTCCCTCAGTCTCCCTCTCCCTCCACACATTTTTTTTTCTGAACCATATAAGTGTAGGTTTTACTCTTTGCCCCTAATAAATTTCAGCATTAAACAGCCAGTTCCCTTTTTGTTATTGGTGGTGCCTCATGGCTTGCAGGATTTTAGTTTCCTGACCAAGGATTGAACCCAGGCAGTAGGAGTGCAAGCACCGAGTCCTAACCACTGGACCACCAGGCAGTTCCATGGTTCTCTTTATTTTTAATAGGAGTATTTTTCAGTTTGGGCTCTTAATGATTAGATCCCTGGAATACAGTAGAGCTCTGTATTTGGGTCCTCAGGTCGTCCCAGCTGGAGGCACTAATGTCTGTCTGTCCCGGGGAGGTTAATTTTGCTCTCTCTAGTCAAGGTGTGTTTGTGCTTGCCTAGCTGTATAATTACTGCCTTCCAGCCCCAAATAAGCAGCGTGGAGACTGCACACCATGCACATATCTTGTTACTCATCCATATTTCCCCCCTAAACTTGCCTATATTACATGGTGGTAAATGTGTTTTTGTGGTTTCAGCCGTTCTCTGTATTTACTAGTCAGGAGCCCTCCCACCTCAGTTATTTATCATCAGTGTGAACTCATGAAGTCCTGTTTTTTTTTTTTTAATGGATTGTGACTTACTTTATTTTGTTACTCAGATCTCCCCATGATTGGTCAACAGCAGTGGAGGGTCCTTTCAAGCTGGCATCTGTGTCCTTCTGATATGTCTGTTTTTTTTTTTTTTTTGAGCATTTACTTCCTGTTATAACAAGATGTACCAGACTGGTTGTCTACTTTTCCTTCCTAATCTGCCATTTCTGGTTCCTTTTAATGGGAAATGGTATTCAGAAACTATGTCTCTAAATGGCCTTTTAATAGTAGTTAAGTGTCTTATTTTAGGGTCAGTTTGCCTACTATTGTGTCCAGATTTCCAGTGTTTAGTAACGTGTTCTCTAGAGCAGAGTGTTTTTATTTCTTTTGTATTTCCTATTGCCTGGCATACAGTAGGTGCCTAATGTTTGAAATGACTGACGGAGAACATTAGAACATTGGTTGAAGAGCAAAGCGGAGTGATTAGTGTCCTCCATGTGTAGCCTGGGTCTGAATGTCATTTATAAGATTGAATATTCCATTGTATATATCAGTTTGCTTATCCATCATTTGCTTCTTTTTAACTGCCTTTTGGCTATTGTGAAAGACGTCAAGCCATGTTTCTCCTATCTGGTCTGAGAGGTCCATGGTTAGATATTTTGCTAAATCAGTTAGGGAGTTACTTGCAAGTGAAACTAGGTTTCATTTTATCTTTCTCACTGACCACTTTAGAATAGAACATCTTGATTCAGAAGATCTGGCGAAGTTTCCTGAAGTTGTCTTTGGGTACATGTCTCCAGCCATGATTGTCATCAGCACACCAAACTCTGAATTCAATTCCCTGTTTCCATGTGCAGTCTTTAGAGATTCAGATCACAAATTTGAGTGGAGCAGAATGCAGTTTCAGAGCTGGTGAGTTCTTACATGTCTTTGTGTGTGTGACTACACTGGAGTTTTAAACAATATGAAATCTTAGTATCTATGGTTACCATAATAAGTTATTTCTTACTTTACTTCAATAAAATTGATTCCCAGAATGCAACTTAGCATATAACCACGAAGGAACTACCACATTTGGGCATTTATTTTCTCTGTCGAGTGTGGAAAGTGTGTGGGCACTGGTGCCTTTCATGTGAAGGTATCGGGAGTTATCTCCCAGAATGGCGTGACAGATGGTCATGTTCTGGCAAAACTGCAAACCCAAATAGGAGCTAGGATTATAGCCCTTCTGGTTTCCTTGTCCCTGCACGCTGTTCCATATTCTTATGGTTACTGGGAAACTGACACTCACTGCCTTAATGCTGTTTGCAGAAATAAGCAAACCCAGTGATATGGCCTTACGTGATGTTGTAGGAATTGCAGTTTATTTTAACTTGTAACTTTTATGTTCTACTAGAAATGACTGCTCTATTTTAGAAAATCATCTTTTCTCTTTGTTTTGACTTTTAGGGCTTTCGATGTGGCCAGTCGCTACAATTACTCAGTGGCGTTTACTGGTGTGGGGGAACCACCTACAGGAGCTGAGGGTGTTGGCTATTGTACCCAGATAGGGGTCTTCCGGAAAAAAGCAGAAGCAGCTGAATTGGCTGTTTTGGAGCATCATGGTGAACATGTTTATGAAGTTGTGAGTGTTCTTTGTATTCTCAGAGCAAGTTCATTTACTGGGATGGCAAGATGAGTCCCCACTAGAGAGAAGTGTGAATGAGGTTCTTTTGAGGAGAATCCCATGCCCCATGATCTCTCAAAGCATGTTACAGAGATGATCTCCGGTGTCTTGGAAATACTTCTCCAGCAACTGCACACTCCATCCCCCCAACTTTGTCATCTGTTAGGAAAGAGGAAAAACAGTAGCAGTTTCTGTGTAGCTTGATTCAGGACATGACTTGAAATTGAGTCTAGAAGCTTGTCAGACCCATTTTGTTTGAGGAGGTGTATATGGTAAAGAATATATTGGAGAATATCTATATGCCAGGAATTTTTTACCCTCATAATTGGGACATTCACAATAGGTAAGGTTTGACATGTTCATATGCTTAATTATATATACAGTTGATTCTAATGTGCTAAAAAGTTACTAGTGGTTTTGAAAATTTTTCTTCTATTCCAAGTCTTTTTTTTTTGCTCCTTCAGGTTTATACAACCTCATACCCAAGTTTACAGCAAATAAATTACCGTAGACGTGTGGTGATTTATCTAGTGTACCGAGAAGTGAGCAGATTGAAACAGAAATACCAAGTGAGTTTGAGACAGCATGAATTGGAGCCTGAGTTTGTAGCCCCTGGCAACCAGACAGGAAAATTCACCTCAGACCTTCCAGTTCCAGTACTCACTGAAGATGACAAAGCCATGGAGACGGCTCCCCAACCTTTCTGTATTGAAGATAAGTTTTACGTACCCCTGCAAAGAATCATTGCTTATCCCAGGCTGGGGCACTTATGCGGTAATGTAGAGAAGCTGAGAGAGTTCCTTGGTGACGTGATTGAACTGAACTGTGATGGTTCTGCGGTGAAGGTTGACTTGAACGATTGTAGTGACTTTTGAGCCATCCTTACTTCCTGAAATTCAGGATCTTCGCAATAATTGGGCTCATTTAGAATTTAAACGTTGTGCAGTCATAATTGAGGTAACTTTTTAAAATCACCTAACTTTTATGGTTTTTGGTGTGTGTGTGTTGAATGTTGATATTAAAGAGTTTTAAAGAAAACTGAATTATCCAGTAGTGTTGAAAACCTTTTTCCAGGGGGTAGAGTAGCTTTAAAGTAGCTTTAAGCCCTCCTTTGGGCTTAATTCTAACCTGTGATACTTAGCCTAAAACACATATACAACAGGAAAGCAGGTATTTGAGAGAACAAAACCTCAACAGTCAAAATATTTGCCCATGCTTTCTTAGTTTCGCTCTCTGGAGCTTTCTACCTGGAATTGGGGTGGTAGTAGCAGTAGGAGAAAGAGAAATATAGTTTCTTGTATTGGACTTTCCTGGTGGCTCAGATGATAAAGAATCTGCCTGCAATGCAGGGAACCCGGGTTTGACTCCTGAGTTGGGAAGATCCCCTGGAGAGGGGAATGGCTACCTACTCTAGTGTCTTTGCCTGGAGAATTCCCTGGACAGAGGAGTCTGGCCGGCTATAGTCCATGGGGGTCACAAAATCGGACACACACGTAATAAGAAAAAAAGTTGTCTAAATGCGACATTTTTTTCTAAAGCATGGGAGTGCAGAGGTTAACTAACCAAGAGACGACTAAACCACACACGGACCCCTCTGCAAGCATATGTCCATCTTGCCCTTCCACTATACTTCATGTGCACCCTGGGGACAAAGATGGTGGTTTGAGCTTTAGCTACCACTTGGCAGGTTCCAAACCAGTGAAAAAGAAAAGGGAAGGGACAGAGGGCATGTGCCAGCTGTCTGGTAAGGTTTTTTGCACTGCTCCTGATTCTTGGCCAGATGGAAGTCTCATGGCCAGCAAGGGATGCTGGGAAGTGGAGTCTTTTATTTTGGGATGCCATGTGCCCATGTGGTAGGCTTCTGCCAAGGAACTAGGGGCACAAAGGACATTGTGGCAACCTGCCACAGCTGGAATGTCCTGAAACAAGCTGTGGCTAGGCAGACTGGGTATCTGGGAAGGGCTTCCTTGCAGGGGAGGGGGAAGTCTGTAATTCTCAAGCTGAGTTTAGAAGGGTTAATAATTAAGTAGATGGAAAATTGATTTGGTGGGGGATGGTGAGTAAAAAGGATTCTGGGAGAGAACAGTGTTAATCAGGCAGTTCTATCAGATCCCCTCTGTGTACTTAACACTGATTTTACTCCCAGAGGCATGCAATCTAGACTTTTGCACCTCCACCCTGCCCAAAGGGCCCTCTGTCCTCCCCTTTCTAGGCCTATGCAGCTTTCTAGGGCTTCCTTCTCATTTCTCTTCTGTTAGGGCCAAGATCTTCTAGCCAAGACTCCAAAAATCTACTTTGTTCAGGCTAAATCACCTCCCAGAAGTGCTTAAATGCCCATGACTGCTGTGGGTGATGTTCCCCGTGTGGCTCCTGTACCTGCTGCCTTCTTGATTTCTCTTTACTTCCCTATTTTGATACAAGCCTTTATTTGCATGTTGAATGGTTCTAAGTTGGGGGTCAGCAAATGTTCCTCTGGGGACAGAGTAACTTTCAGTGTTGCAACGTGCAACTGCATGAGTTGACTGGAAAAGTGAACACAGTAATTTTACATGTCTTTCTACATGTCTTTCTGAGGCCAAATAATTAAATGTCTGATTTAGAGAAAACAGCACTGGCACCCCTACTCGTATCTGTATACATGATGAGTTGCATGGTACCTCGCCAGGTTCTAAGTGTCTGTGATACCCATGGAGTGTAGGGCACCTGCTGAGATGCAGTATAGTCTTCTCCAGCCACTCCTCTGTTACTCTTGCCTCCTGCTTGCTTTACAGTCATGCCCAAGGGCAGCCCTCAGTTCACTGGAAACCAGCTCCCCAGGGTGCAGTGCTGGAAGGCCTCTGGCTTTTCCTGACTTCCAAGGATAATTTGCTAGGAGGTTTCTGAAAGTGAAAGTGAGGCCCCTCCCTCCTCGGGATTCTCCAGGTAAGAGTACTGGAGTGGGTTGCCATTTCCTTCTCCACCCTCTCGGGAGGTTTCTGAGAAGTGACATAATCTTATCTGAAATTTAACAGTCATGTCTTGCCCCCCCCTCCCAATTTGTGGGCTGCATATTAGTAGGCAATTTGGTAGAAGTGTTATATATAATTTAAAAATCTTTTCATTGATGGAATTTAAAGTAAACTTCATACAATTTATTTTTTTGTGTGGCTATGCTGCATAGCTTGTGGGATCTTGGTTCCCTGACCAGGGATAGAACCTAGGACTTCAGCAGTGAGAGCACAGAGCTCTAACCACTGGACCACTAGGGCATTCCCTAAACTCTATTGACATTAAACTTTATAAACTTGAAAAATTTTCCTTAATGCCTGCCTTTGGAAGCACCACTGGGAACCTGCTTCCTCTCAAATTCATTGCTTTTCTAACACAGTCCACTATTCCTTACAGAAGTCCAGTGGATAAAATATCTATTCTGATACCAGTTATTTCATATAAATGGTATTATACATTTTGATGCAGCTTTATCATTAGTGATACAAAGTTCATTTTCATCTGTTTTTATCCCATTCTTTTTAATGACTATGTATGCTTTTTAATGAAGTGGAAATAGTACTGTGAGTTCATTCTGAAACCCAGACTGCTCATAAAGGTGTAAAGAAGAAATCCCTCAACAGTTTGCGCCCAGCCCTTTCATTTCACTCCCTAGAAAACTATTAAAAGTTTTTTGTTCCCCATTAAATTTAAGTACAAGTAAATTCTTGTTTTGCAAAGACTAGTGGCCTTTTAGGGGGGGCAACTTTTTTTTTCTCCTAGGAAAACCATTTGAATACGTCACACTTTTGTAACTATGAAGGCCTTAAGAATAGCAAACTTGTTCCACAGAATTAAAGTACACTGTATGACAGTGAAAAAGGTTGTTCTCTAGGAGGAAGAGTCTTATTTGCCGATTGGCTTGGAAAGTTACCACTACTGCCACCATCATGACCCACCCACCAGGTTAGATTGAAATTTCTGCTACTCGGTATTAGCTGGAATTTACTGGCCCTTGTTCTGAGTGAAATTTGCCTGTAATTCCTATTTGCATGGTCTGGGCAACTCCAAAACCCCTTTAAAGAATTTCTGCACAGCTCACAGCACTCCTTCGTAGTGCAGTTGAGATGTGAAACTGAGCCCTTTCAGTGTCTCAAGACATTCCACACAGCCCCAGTCTCAGAACCCTCCCCTTAGCTTCTCACCTCCTCACCCTTCTTTCCTTCCTAACCCCACTGTCTACAGCATACCCAGCAGGTCAGCTCTCTAAACTGCTCTCAAGCCTCTGGGGCTCATTTCTTTCAGGAAGTTATTCCAAATGAAAGTAATTACTTTGATTAGAGTTTGGGTACCAACAAAATGACCTCATTATAGCTGGTACTGTGGAGACTGAGCTAAGCAGCTGGAGGCTGGAGGCCAGGGACAGCGTTGCCAGCAGTGCCGTGGCGGAGTCTTACTAGATTATACCTTCATGGAACATGCAGGTGTTAACTATAGTCAACATGGCTTATCGAATGTGGTGCACATCTTTGGGGATATCCAGAAGTAGGGAATATTTAAGAGTATTGATAAGATCTAGCAAGCCAGCTGGTAGGAGCTGGAAGTCAAGTTTGTACAGTAAATGTTAATTTCACCTCTTTTGCAACTAGTTTTTGATGCCACCATTAGCCTAGTTATAGTTATACACCTGTCTCAACTGTCAATGGCCTCTACCCATTTACCTGTTGGGTTCTAAGTTCCTGTTAAACTGTATGTACTCTGTACCAGCATTGCTCCCTACTCCATTTCATCCTGTAATATATGCTGTGACCAGACCTGAAACTAGTCAAACTCTGGTCATTCTGTTCTTTCCTGGAAGTGCTGCATTGCTTCCTATTTCCACACCTCAGATATTTTGCCTTCGTTGAATTGGCTATGTTTTCCCACTGCCATGTCTTTGTCCAGCCTTGTCCCTCTGGAATCCCTTTATCATGCTGACCTCCCAGTCTTTTCTAAGAGAAATCATGTTGTTGAACTTAGTGAATCTTTGGTTAATTCCATACTAAAAACAGTTTTGCCTTCTTTAAGCAGAGTATGCAACGCTTTAAAATCTTTTAAAGTGGTTGAAAATTTTTAACTTAGTACTGAGAACATATATGTTTTCCCTTTGGTCTTAATTCCGAAGAATATAGGAATATAGGGGAAAGAAGAGCCAGACACAGGCTCATGTAGGAGAGGCATTTTTGAATGGAATCACTTAAGTTCAATACCAGAAGGTGGAATACTTTTCCCACTTAAGAGTAAATGCATCCATTTGCTTTGAGGACTCCCTATAAATAAAATGCAAAAAAAAAAAAAAAAAAAAAATCTAGTTATGCCCATTTTCTTTAGATGTTTGAAGCTTTTGCTCTGCATATTCAGGAAAATCACTGCTGAAATGGTTTTCAAGATCTAGCAGTGGAGTCAGTTTCTTGAGAGAAATGGTTGAAGCAACATCTCCATTTAGCTGAGCTGTAATGCTTAGGGATGGGGTCTAAACTAATTCATACAGAATGGTCTTTGCATTTTGTTATTACATGGTCCCTATGGAGCAGAGATCACTGATTCATGGAGTGTCTAAATTTAAGCCTTTTCTGTTTCCTAAATTTGTGTTACATCTTGTGCAATGGGATGCGTTAGCTGCAGCAAAGACTGCATATGATGCAGAGGAAAAGAAGGGTTTCATCCCCTTATATCTGCTGCAGCCAGGTATATGCTGTGTTATGCACAGGAGGGAAAAGGTAAAATAAGGTGAAAGAAGGGGAGGATGTAAGGAGGAAGGGAGAAAAAACTAGGTACTGAGGAAAGATGGGGTAAGTCCTAAGAAGGCTGGGCCTGGGAACCCCATGCTTGAGACGTGGGCAAGAACGTCTGAAGGGACAGGACACAGACAGATTGGAAGAATTAATACTGCTAAATGACAGCACCACCCAAGGCAATCTACAGATCCAGTGCAGTTCCTAGCAAGATACCAAGGACATTGTTCACAGAACTAGAACAAAACTTTAAAAAAATCTGTATGGAACAAAAAAGACCCAGAATTGCCAAAGCAATGCTGAGGAAAAACAGCAAAGCTGGAGGCTTAAGTCTCCCAGAAATCAGGCTGTACTACAAAGCTACAGGATCAAAACAGTGTGGTATTGGCATAAAAACAGATACAGATTAATGGAACAGAATAGAGCGCCCAGTAATAAATCCACACAACTATGCTAAATTAACCTATGACAAAGGAAATAAGAATATATAATGGAGAAAATATCTTCAACAAGCAGTGCTGTGAAAGCTGGACAGCTACACGTTAATCAATGAAAGTAGAACACTCCCTCACAGCACATACAAAATCTCAAAATGGTTTAAATACCTAACTTTAGGACATGAGGCCATAAAACTCCTAGAAAAGAATGCAGACAAAACATTCTCTGACATTCTCATAGGAATGTTTTCTTAGGCCAGTCTACCAAGGCAACAGACGTGAAAGCAAAGATAAACAAACGGGACCTAATGAAACTTAAAACTTATGCACAGCAAAGAAACGATCAATAACAAAAAGACAACCTATGGAATGGGAGAAAATATTTGCAAATTATATGACTGATGAGGGGTTAATGGCCAACATACATAAAGAGCTCATACAACTCAACATAAAAAAAAAAAAAAGACAACCTGATTAAAAAATGGGTAGAAAATCTGAGTATTTTCTAAAGAAGACATACAGATGACCAAGAGGCACATGAAAAGATGCTCAATGTTTTTAATCATCGGAGAAATACAAATCAAAACCACAATGAGATAACCACCTCACACCAGTCAGAATGGCATCATTAAGGAACTCAAATAACAAATGCTGGTGAGGATATTGAGAAAAGGGAACTCTTGTACAGTATTGGTGGGAATGTAAATTATGTGCAGTCACAGTGAGAAAAAAATATGGCAGTTTCTCAGAAAATAAAAAACTATCATATGACCCAGCAATTCCACTCTGGGATATATATCTGAAAAGGAAAAACTAATTTGAAAAGATATGAACCCTGATTTTCATAGCAGCATTATTTATAAGATGTGGAGTCAATCTAAGTGCCCATCAACAGAGGAATGGATAAAGATGTGGTATATATACATTCAGTGGAACACTACTCAGCCATAAAAACAAGATTTTGCCATTTGCAACAACATGGATGGACCTGGAGGGTATTAAGTGAAATAAGAGAATGATAAATACTGTATATGAATCTAAAAAATAAACTAGTGAATATAACAAAGAAATTTACAGAGATAGAGAACTTATATACACTGACAGAAAACCAACTAGTAGTTACCAGAGGGGAGGGGCAAGACAGGGGTAGGAAATTATTGTTTTTTAAGTATTTATTTATTTGGCCGTGCTACATCTCAGCTGCAGCACTGGGGACCCTTGATCCTTGCTGTGGTGTGTGGGGTCTTTAGTTGTGGCATGTGGGATCCAGTTTCCTGACCAGGGATCAAACCTGGGACCCCTACTTTGGGAGCTCTGAGTCCCAGCCACTGGACCACCAGGAAAGCTCCCCGCTCCTCCGCCTCCCCTGCTGCCGCTGCACAGGGAGGTGGTTCAGGATTAAAAATTTCAAATTATTAAGTATAAAATAAGATACAAGGATATACTGTACAACAGAGGGAATACAGCCAATATTTTGTAACTAAATGGAGTATAAGCTTTAAAAATTGTGAGCCACTATGCTGTACACCTGTAACTTCAAACTGTACATCAACTATATTGAAAAAAAAGAGTCTGAGGGGACAGATCAGAGGCTCCTGCCAGGTTCTGCTGTGGTCTGGCACAAAGTCACCTGGAATGATCCTGTGTACTGAGGAGGAGGTTTGAGGGTTTCACCTAGAGTGGCCATAGCCCACCCCACTTCTGCCAGCAAGCAAGGTACTTTCTCCTTAACTTATGTAACTTTTCATAATCTGCACCATCCAGGGAAGTCATGACAGTCTACAGGGATCTGGGCTCAAACTCATAGTGAACCATAGTTCTTTATTAACTTTAAATTGCTGTTATAATTTGATTATCTGCAGAATGTGTTGACGTTTTACCTCTCTTTGAGGACATTTTAGTCAAAAAGAACAGTCTGTACGAAGGTGTGGTGACCCATGAATATCATTTAAAGCCATGACTTTAACCTCTAAGAGTGCCACACATACTGACCATCTTCTGTCTTAACACTAGAATTAAGATGTGTATGTGGATGCTACACAAAGACAAATTTTGGCTTGATCAAACACTAAGTGCCTACTGAGTGGCGTATTCCTAACATTAGCTTTTATGTTCTTCATCATAACCAGAAAGAGTTGGTGGTATTACCTCCATGCTAGATTAGAAAACAGGTTCCGAGGGGAGTCTGAATTCAAATTCAGGTCTGTCTGATTCCAAAGTCCACGCTCACAGGTCTGTAGAGAAGTCTGTAAACCTGGTATACTACTTGGTCATAAATAAAGGGGAGCCCTAGGGGGAAGTCATACACTGGTCCTTTCCCTTTGGTTTTCTTTTGTTGGCAAAGAATCTGGTTTCTGACAGAATCTTAACTGAAATTTTAAAGGATAAACAACATTCTAAACTTTTAAGATACAATTTTATTGAACATGTGTAAGATTCACCTTTACATTACTCAAATATTTTACAATAAAAAATTAGTTTTGGTAAAAAAAAAAACAAAAACATTTCCTGGATTAATAGTTGGACAATTAACAAAAAATATAAATATGAAGGTCATTTTCCATGTATTTGAGATTAGAATACTAATGGAATCACTTCAGTAAAATTTTATTCATAAGTATTTACATGATTACCCACAACTCTATCAACTTCCAGAGGACCAAGTAAATGTATAAGAGGAAAGTAATCCCCAAAATAAGACATATCTCCAAAAAAACCAAACTGAATATACCCTAAATGTCTTCCTGTATGTGAGATTTGGTCAATGAGTATCAGTAAGATAATTCTTTGTTATATACATAGGATGAACATAAACATTTGTGAATGTGGAGTTTGTTGTCCACATAAATTAAAAATGTTGCAAATTTTGTCACATGGAGAGTAGTTAGAGAAGGTGATGGCACCCCACTCCAGTACTCTTGCCTGGAAAATCCCATGGACAGAGGAGCCTGGTAGGCTGTGGTCCATGATGTGGCGAAGAGTCGGACAAGACTGAGTGACTTCCCTTTCACTTTTCACTTTCATGCATTGGAGAAGGAAATGGCAATCCACTCCAGTGTTCTTGCCTGGAGAATCCCAGGGACAGGGGAGCCTGGTGGGCTGCCGTCTATGGGGTCACACAGAATCAGAGACGACTGAAGTGACTTAGCAGAGAGTTAGAGATCACCCACATGACCATTTAAAATATACTGTGTATATATATTATCTTCTAAAAAGTCATATATAAGGGAATAAGGGCTTTATATCCAAAGCAGTCTTAATAGAGGTTAATATAGGCCTGTTTCATCCTTTGTAGTTTTAGACTTCATATTCTTTAACATCTCAGTTATTAAGACTATGTACAGTACCTAAGCCAACATATGAGTAATGGCATAACCCAATTTCAACTATAGTATAGGTTATATTAACATGATGTACCATCCAGGAGAACTGACCAAGCATAATTTCTGAACTGTCCCAGTTAAAGATCTGTTAAAATGCAATCCTGTCATATGAGCCCAGTCTCTTTCAGAATATTATCATCTGTAATGGAAGTGTGACATTTCAGAGAACTTCAATGAAGTATTTAATAATACTATTAGCATGAACTTGCAAGTAGTCTATTAGCATGGAAATCTTAAAATTCTAAAAATACTTCTGGATGTTTTAATATATCAAAACTCATTGACAACTGAATATGTTTTGACTGGAAGCTAGAAGATTATTTTTCCTTCCAGCAACAAATGGGCTAAGTGGTAGACACCTGTGGCTCCTGGTTTTTATTTAAAAAACAAAAAGCACATACAGAAGAATCTAGTTTGGATAGCATTACTCTGATAGTATTTTGCTGGAATGGGTTGGTGGACTTAACGATTCTTGGTCAAGACTTTCTCAGATTCTAAGTAACCAATCTGAACCAGTTGTCTGTATACAGAAGCCTTCACCACCACCATTGCAAAGGGGAGTCAGTGTGTAAATTAATGGCCCAGGGCTGCCTCTGCCCTTTGCGACCCTTCACATCCTCTCTAATCTTGGTTACCAGCACAAGTCACAGGAAGTACCTCCCCACCAAGGTATTTAAGACACTTCACTATCTGGTCAGAAATACTTAGCTTTAAAAGATCATGAATCCTTTTTACGAGGGAAGATTAGAAAAAAAAAAAAGTTATACATCTGTAAATTCTCCAAGACTAGGTGATATAAATATTAGATTTTAATATTAAAAAAATAAAATTTGTAATATTTAAGTTAAAAATTTATTAACATTAAGTTTTCAAATTTATTTTCTAAACTCAAAATGGAAACAAAAGTGGACTTGGTATTTAATAAGCAGGTTGTTTTGAATAGCTACATGGTTAAGATATTAACAGTACAATAGTTTAAGAAAAACTAGAAAGTAAGACACAGGTCCTTCAACAAATATTTTTGAGGAATCTAAAGAAATCTAGTTGCAAAGTATGCTGACAAAACACAAGTAGAATAAAATAAATCTAGACTTTCACTGACTGCAGAGGACACTGTTATCTTTTTTCTTCCTAATGCTTCTACTTATTAAAATATTGGTTATATTTACTACTACATTAATCAAGATATATCTGGTGACTGCTCAATCAAAGGCACGATTTTCAAAATCGCTCCACATTTTGTTTTTTAAAAATAATTCTCTATCATCTTAACTACCAAGAGCCAGTCTTGTATTGGGCCAAGGGTAGTCAAGGATGAGTAAGATGGGGGCAGTATCCTAACCATGGCATCGCTTATGTATCTGAATAATGTTCTCATGGAACCTGACTTACAATCTAGTTTTTATAATCACTTTCAAAACTGCAAAATCATCTGTAGAGATGCCAATAAAAAATATAGAACTAATACTTTGAAAATAGAAAAATACGTTTTTAAGACATCATACTAAATATCTCTCTAAACAATATCTTCACATCTCTCTTAAAAACTTTGATTTTCTTTTTCCCATAATATATAATGAATGGATCAATTTACTTGTTTATTCATAGACAGCAAGTCTTTACCACTTAAGGTAGCATTTTCCTTGGTTAGGCTAAAATGTTCAGGTCAGTGTTTTTCTTCAAAACAAACCTTAACAAGAAAGTTTAACTAATAAATCAGAAAATTCTATCTTTCAGCATTCAAAATATCCCAAAATAGGGTGTTATTTCTTTAAAAAAAAATCAGCATCTATTTATAAAAGTAGTATTGAATTAATTTGGAATACCCAATCATTGAAATATTAAAAAAAAACCCTAACATGAATTATTCAAAAACTTTCAAACCTTTAAATTTGGATACTAAAATAAATTTTCTTTAAAAATATTTTTTCCCTTATTTTGCCAACATGGAAATACTAGACCAAAGCAACTCTAACACACTATATTTCTTGGACCTGGTTTTAAAAGTTAAGGACTGGGAATTACTGGTTCCATAGGAGCAACATTCTTTTCAGTGACTTAATTGAGTCCAAGAAAACAGATCTTTCCACACAGAAACTGTCATGTAAGACCAGAAAAACTCTTGAGGTTTATCTGCTGTGCTATTTAACTGGATCCAGATCAGATATTCTTACTTTAAAAGCTCTACTTGATGTATGTTGTATTCTATTCTTGCCTCAAAATAACTAGTTTCTGATGTAGCAAAGAAGAAAGCTGAAAACAACGGGTCCATGTCCGTAAAGTCAAGTGGCTATCCCTTGTTCTTTATCCATTACCTCCTTGGAATAATTTTCAGTTTCATGTAAGCTTGAATCTTCAGAGAAAAGGCAGTTTTGCTTCTGACCGCATCTCAATTTTCCTCCTGTTGTTCTAAAATTTGACTCCTAAACCCAGCAGATATTATTGTTAGTTAACAGAGCTCTTACGTTAGGGCATCTTAAGGAAGCTTAACATACTGAATCTTATACTTCTCTTAGTCTTTCATATATCACTAATGGGAATTCTCCAGCTCATCTAATATTAACAAGTAATGACACATACTGCATAGTAATAGCATTATACTCATTCATGTATCTCAGACTTAAATAACACATACTTGTTTTTCAGTTTATGACTGATTCGTTTAGAATTAAGCATTTTACATATTTAAACTGTAGTATAACACCTTCCCAAAGCACAAGCACCTACATTTTATATCAATTATTGCATCAAGAAGAGTGAATGAATTTAGTACAATACGGTAGGGAGTATAATATGGAAGATTTCCTTCCCAGGAATTATATCTATTCTTGGCAGAATTTATAGTTTAAATTATTTTCACTTCTTGTCTCGCAAACACAAAATTTAAAAGCTAGAGCCAAATCGGTTGAACATGTCTATCACAGGTTTGACACTTAAACACTAAAACCGTACTCAGATGTATAGTGTTTTTCCCCATTGGATGTTTTTACAGAAAAAGCAGGCTTTTCATTATTATGTGCAGTGACCACAGAGGCCGTGTTCCTATAAGCACACGTGGCACACTGCTCTGGCACTACCATTCCGATGTTCCCTGTTGGTAGGTGAGAAAGGAGAGTGGTGGGCACCTTCAGAGAAGAAATCAGTGTTGACTTTCCTCTTGATAGACGAACATGCTTCATTTTTTAATAGGTTCATTTGCTCTAAGTGCTTGAATAAAGTGCTTTAATAGCTCAACTGCCCACATCTTAAACCCACAGGGAAGCGTCAGTTCACCAGCTTGACTTCTAGCGTTTGATCACAACTTGTTCATAAGCTCCAGACCCCACCCTAAAAATAGGGAAAAGACAAAGCAAAACTTCAAACTTGTGAGCTGCAGTGTTTGAGACTGTTCCAGTTAACCTTGTCCCCAAAGAGACAATGCCTTAGACATTTTCTACTTGATTTGATATCCACAAGGCTTATAGGTATCACAGAGAGAAAGTACTTTAAGTCTTAAATGTTTATCAACTGCTGCACTGGGGTTAGTCTGGCTCCTGATCACCTCATACTTATTCCCACGTAATCTAGAAATGTTTCCAAATTCTTACTGTGTCAACATACTGTGGCAAACATATTTATATATAAATCTGAAATACATTGACTCTGGTGGTTCAGGTCTTGCACTGAGTTAACAGATGACAGTTTCTAGTAGCATTAGTAGTGTGGTGGTGTCTTTACATACTTAACTTGGAAGTGCAAAATTTATTTTAGTCAAATGCAAATGTCTTTGTAAGCGGTCCTCTTTGTAAGTGGTCCATATTGTAAATTATATCTATGTAAATGCAGATTAAAGGGGAAAATGATCTTGAAGAGCAATTTATTTCTTTACAAGCTTGGTTTGTCAGACTGCTGGTTGTCTCCCACATCTACTCTCCCCCTTTCCGTGGTTTTAGCTAGGTACAGGTTGCTTGGCTTGAGAGCACATTTCCTAAACTCTTTTGTCTGTAAGTGTGGCCTGTGACTAAGTTTCCCCTAGGGAACATGAATGGAGACGTGCCAACTTCTTCCTCACTTACTTAAAGGGAAATTGCTTGCGCCTTGGACGAGCAGCAATTTTGACAACACAGGTTGAGGAGAATGGTAAAGGACAAAACAGAGGTACCTGCATCAGTGAATCACTTCTGGGGCAAATTTGTCCCTCCAGGCTGACCATTTTATTTTGGAGTCTCTTTATTCAGCAGCTTAGTCTTTGCCCTAATATGCCAGGTACTATCTGACCTCTATTAATGAAATATGGAGAATACTAAAAGACTTAACATTTGCAAGCTTTGTGAATAAAAGCATTTAGAAATACTTAAAGGCCTCATTAATAGATTTTCTTTTTTTTTTTTTTTTGCTATTTTTGATGCACCTGATGCCTTGGCCTTATTTACAATGGAATAAACATGCATGTTCCTTCGATGGCTTCTTGGTCTAGGTTAAGGTTTGTGTGTGTGTGCTGAAGGAAAGCATAGCATTTATCGCAAGGTACCAAGCAAGGAGTCCAGGGCAGGTAATACTTAAAACACCTAAACTAGGAATTCCCTGGTGGTCCAGTGGTTAGGGTTGGACTTCCCAGGTTGCGCAGTTGGTAAAGAACCCGCTGCCAATGCAGGAGATGCAAGTTTGATCCCTGGGTCTGGAATATCCCCTGGAGAAGGGAATGGCTACCCACTCCAGTGTTCTTGCCTGGAGAATTCCATGGACAGAGTCGCCTGGTAGGCTACAGTCCACAGGGTCACAGAGTCAGAAAGTCAGAAAGAGTCAGAGTTGTGACCATACATACTCACTCCGGTGGTTAGGACTCTGCTGATGGCATGGGTACAATTTCAATCCCTGTTGGGGAGCTAAGATCCCACAAGCTGTGGGGTGCAGCACACATGCACATGCACACACACACACCCAAAACCCACCTGAACTCCCCTAATAAAGGTTTTCTGTAGCACTGTAAACAGTGTCTTTTTGTTGGCACTGGATTTATTTTTAGATGAGGATCTTTCTACCCGTTCCATGATCCCTCCTGAATAAGTAGGAGGAAAGCTAAAGTGGAGTTGCATGGATGGAGGGTATCACTGCTCAAAGTTAACACCAGGCTCCAATCTCCTCACTGGTCAAGATAGCAGGGGCTACTACCTGACATTTCACTCTGAGCATGCTAGAGATCAGGAAGACCAGAGGTAACTACCGTGACTGGTCTCTGCCCTTACTGGAATTTTAAGAGGAAATTTTAAAATTATAAAAAATGGAAGTAGTAGTAACCACTAGTAATAGTGGTTATTAGTCCACTATGGGCTGAACTGGAATTCTCAGTTGCTTGCTCAGGGACTTCTCTTCTAACGGATTCATTCTAAAGAAGAAATAGGAACATCTTCAACAGAACACCAGGGAACACTCTTTCATGTCTGCAGATAATCAGAATTTGAAGGAACCCTGGTAAGCACCACTACACAGTGGCTTTCAGATGTCCTAAAATGGTTCTGTTTCTTGAAGTGATGGAATAATAGGAACCAGACAACTGGATAGAGTATATGAAACAACAGTTTCCATACACTGGACAACAGGCAGGATGGGACTGGTCCTGAGAAAAGGGAAAGCAAGCAAGCAAGCCAGACAAGCTGCCCCAGCATGCTGCCTGAAGCCATTTCCTTTTGGATCCTCCAAGCCTACAGTGCTGGGAGGGAGAACCCAATACGGTGAGGTGGTCTCTTAAGAGTGGAGGAAGCATGTCAGAGCTCAGGGATGCCACAGGCTAGAATTTGTAAGTCTAGAGTATCAGAAGAAGTGGATAAAAATAATGGCTGGAGTACTTCCAATTTTGAAGAAAATTGTAAACCCACAGATTCAAGAGGCTCAATGAACCCTAAGCAGAATACATGCAAAGAAAAACATACCAAGGCACATCACAACCAAATGCTAAAAACCAGTGATTAAGAGAAAAGTGTAAAAACAGTCAGAGATGAGAGATAAATCACAGAGGAATGAAAACAGACTACCTGACAGAAATTAAACGTCCTAAGGGCAAGCAAGGAGGTGCATGCAGGGTTCTGTAAGCAGCTCTGAGGCAGCCAGGCTGTATTTGCTAGACTTATAAAGGATTTCTGCAGAGAGTCCTCCCCAAGTCTCTATCACTTGTTGCTCTGTTCTATTCAATCTCACAGGTTCCCTGTTGGAACTTTAGTTCACTTGTGCCTCTTCTGTGCGCTAGGTAAATAATTCTGGTTTTATCCTGTGCTATTAGTTTATCTTACATAATATATCTAACACTAACACATTAGCTTCTCTGATGTATACCCACTATTTATGGACAGACCTATGTGTGCAAGTACTTGCTGGACAGTAAATAGATTAATTGCCATAGTAACTGTGAAAGACAGACCTTTAATTAGTAGGAGACGACACAGGATGAATGGTTGGATGGCATCCTCAACTCAGTGGACATGAGTTTGAGCAACCTCCAGAAGTTGGTGATGGACAGGGAAGCCTGCCTGACGTGGGGGTCACAAAGAGTCGGACACGACTGAGCAACTGAACTGAACTGATTGAGTACTAAAGTGCTTACTGCATGCCAGATTTTGTGCTAAGCATTACTGTGTCTTATATCATTTAAACAGTATAACTTTTATGAAGTTGGTTGTTTTATCATCACTATTTTAGATGTGAGGACACTGAGGCAGAGAGAAGTGAAGTAACTTACCAAAGACACAGCTCATAAATGGTGGAGCTTGGGACTAAATGTGTTGGGCTGTGTGTGTTATTCTTCCAGGGATGCAGCTGTCTTTTTGGTAGCAAGCTGCTGCTGCTGCTGCTGCTAAGTCGCTTCAGTTGTGTCCAACTCTGTGCAACCCCATAGATGGCAGCCCACCAGGCTCCGCCGTCCCTGGGATTCTCCAGGCAAGAACACTGGAGTGGGTTGCCATTTCCTTCTCCAATGCATTAAAGTGAAAAGTGAAAGTGGAGTCGCTCAGTCGTGCCCAACTCTTAGCGACCCCATGGACTGCAGCCTACCAGGCTCCTTCGTCCATGGGATTTTCCAGGCAAGAGAACTGGAGTGGATTGCCATTGCCTTCTCCTTGGTAGCAAGTGAGAGATGCAATATGTCAAGATCACTAAGGATAAGCTGGGCAATCATGGCTAAGCCAGGACAGTGGCGCTAGTGGTGAAGAATTCTCCTGCCAAAGCAGAAGACATAGAGATGTGGGTTCGATCCCTGGGTCGGGAAGATTTCCTGTAGTAGGAAGTGGCAACCAGTCCAGTATTCTTGCCTGGAGAATCCCCATGGACAGAGGAGCCTGGTGGGCTACAGTCCACGGGGCTGCAGAGTTGGACACGACTGAAGTGACTGAGCATGCACAGGAACAGAACCCATATCTGACTCTGGCTCATTCTCCTTTCACCATGACACACTGTCCATGACACACTGTCCCTGATGTTCTCCAGCATGTAATATGAATCTACTTCAACCCCAATGGTCCCTTTAGGCTTTCATGTACTGGGTGATAATATTCTAGCATTGTCTTTTTATTTGGTTTTAAAGAATTAAAAGAATTCTTTAAATTAAAGAATTAAAACCTAAATTCTTTCTCAACTAGAAATTACCTTTTTTTTTCTCTGTGTAACAACACAAATAGCTAGCATATATCGAGAGCTTTCTATGTGCCAGGTACTGTGTTAAACAACTTTACATCAATGATCTAACCCTCAAAAAAGCCTGTGAGTTAGGTAATTTATTTATCATCCTCATTTTACAGGTGAGGAAACTCAGGCTTACGGGAGGTTATTAACACTGTAAAGTCAATAGTGGCTCCTGGGCAGTCTAATGAGATAGCCCATGCTTCTGAGCATTTATTATTCTGGGTCCTTTTGGTTGCAACTGTGTCTTTTGCTGCTCCTCCTAAATAATACAATGAAGGCTTAGTGAGTATAATCTAAAATAATAATAGTTAGAGCTTAGTGAGTATAATCATGCCATTTATATTTTAAAACAACTCCACGAAGCAGGCATATGATCACATTTTTCAAGAGTTAAGTTCAATTGAAGTTAAATGGTTTACTCTGAAAGTGGTCGGTTAGGATGTGAACTTGTCTCTTTAATCCAGAAATACATTCTTCTCTACCATACATATATCACTGTCCTTATAAATTTTATTCTTCTACCTGTTCCCTACTACTAGACTCTGCTTGCTCCAATCTACCTTCAAAATCATGGCCAGTTACTTTTCTGAAATGCCAATCTGCTAGTTCTCTGTTGAAGAATGACCAGTGGATCCCCAGTGTATACAAGAAGGTTAAACATTCTGTTATGGCAACAGAGGCCCTTTATAACCTGTCTTCAAGACACTTCCCAGCCTCATGTCTCACAACTCCACTTCACATGCCCCACCTCCTCAGAAAAACCTGTTCACTGGCAATTCTTTACATAGGTTATAGTAATCATGAGCCAGTAAAGTAAAATGATTAAGTACAGTAAATGGGCTTTAGACTCAAAAGAGACATGGGTGTGAGTCCTGGTTTTACCACTTACTAGCTTTAAGGCTTTCTTTGGGTAAATTACCTTAACCTCTTTTTATCTTTTTTTCCCCTTCTTTTAAAAAACTAATAATGGTATTTTTTTGAGTATTGAAAGAGGTAAGACTTGAATGAAATATATATATGGTGCTTAGCACATAACAAATAAATGCTCAGTAAGTACCACCTATAATTATTATATATTCACTATTATATAGTTATATATTATAATTAGTATGCCTGTAAGTTCTTTCTATTTGTTCCTACCACCAGGAATATTTGTCTTCCACATACTCCCTGGTAACTGCTCACTTATTTTATTTTCCCAATACTCTACCAGTTCTCTACTAATACATTCTAAAAACACATCTAAGGAAATCAACAAATAAACTTACAAAATACAAATTGTATTTTATCCAGACTCAGGATAAGGAAACATACTCAGGATATGGAAAACTAAGCTACACTAACTTTTCCCATGGAACTACTAATATTTTGCTTTCTAGACTCAATCTGATACAAACTTTATAACTTTCATCTTCCACTCATGAACATTAAAAAGAAAAAGTCATTCTACTCTTTAGTAAGATACTTTTTGGTCTACATACCTGTTTGGAAGATGATGACTACCGAAGGTTGTTCTTCCTCCAGGACCCACAAATAACCTCAGTCCTTCTTCTGCAAGACACATTGACAATATTTGTTATACATACGATTATTAGATTACTGTCAAATAATATTCATATTACAATAAATTAACATTTTATATTTCAGTTTTGTTAAAAACTTAAAACAAGAGCTACACACATGTTTTAAAACAGGCAGTTTAAAAGAAATCCTAACAGTTACTTCTCATTAACTTTCTGTAAGCTATTTTTCTTAGGGCTGAGTAAAGAAGACAGCTGTTCCTACAGATTTCCTCAAGTGGGGTTTAATTATTTCTCTTCACAACCAGTTACATAATGAAACTAAGTCCATTGTTAACTGCTCTCTAGTCACACCAGCATGAATAATTATACTTTTCAAATCAGTGGCATGTAAATTTTCAGCTTCAGTGAAAATGCTAAGGAGGGAATGAGGGAATATCACCCAACCTCCCAAACTGCAGCAGTGACCTGAGGTACTTATGCCCCGTTATGACAAAGCAGATGAAGATATCTATTATAAAGTGGACATTGATGCATAGTTAAAAATTACAATAAAAGCTTTCTTAAAAATTGATATTTTTATGCTGGGGAGGGTGTGGAGAAAAGGGAACCCTCTTACACTGTTGGTGGGAATGCAAACTAGTACAGCCNCCTGGGATTCTCGGAACCTGAATACTGGAGTGGGCAGCCGGTCCCTTCCCCAGGGGACTTTCCCAACCCGGGGATCGAACCCAGGACAGCCAACATTTTTAGAAAATTGTGAAGCCCGGATCTTCACATAACATCCGGAAGAAGTTTATATGAATAATGGAGTTCCTTAAAAACACGTTTTGCTTGGAAATCCCTATACTGGATATGCATGCTGACCGAAAGAAGGGTGAAAAGTTCCACGTTTTTCTCAAATCTTGAGTTTAATGGAACTACATACTATGGCAAACAAAGCTGAATTACAAATTCTTATTCACCCGAAAGCAAATTATTGGAAAACTGTGTTATGAGTAAAATACTTCAACACTCAAAAAAACCTATGTATACTCCATGACCTGTAAAGCATATAAAAGGACAGAAATAGCGTCAGTCCTTTCTGTCGTGCTTTCTACTGAGTGCATGCTGTGTGCTAAGTCATGTCCGACTCTGCGACGCCATGGACTGTAGCCAGCCAGGCTCCTCTGACTGTGGGATTCTGCAGGCAAGAATACTGTAGTGGGTTCCCATGCTCTACACTTTTAAAAAGTAATAAAAGTTATACTGATTATGCAAAGTATTTTAAAATTGTCACAAACCAGTTAATAGCACAATTTCTTAAATTTTGAGTGCACTTTTTTGTTACTTAAGAGTCTAAGAACTAGTTTAAGGCTGCTGGTTAGGATTAGAGTTGCAATGGAAGGAATAAGAGAAAATATCTCATTCTAGCAGCTTGCAGTGGTTACTGGATACTTGTATAGCAAAACTGCCTCGTTAAAGGCAACAACTTAAAAAATTCGAAGCTATAGTTTGTTCATTATAATTTTATCTTAGAGGTGTAGAGAGGATCATTACGGAATTCTGTTCTTTCACTTCACTTATAATGACTGTAAAGCATCCAGCATTGTGTTCAGCATTCAAAAAACTAAGGTCATGGCATCCAGTTCCATCACTTCATGGCAAATAGAAGTGGAAATGTAGAAGCAGTGACAGATTTTATTTTCCTGGGCTCCAAAATCACTGTGGAGGGTGAGTGCAGCCATGAAATTAAAAGATGCTTGCTCCTTGGAAGGAAAGCTCGACAAACCTGCAGCTGCTAAGTCACTTCAGTCGTGTCTGACTCTGTGCGACCCCATGGACTGTAGCCTACCAGGCTCCTCCGTCCATGAGATTTTCCAGGCAAGAGTACTGGAGTGCGTTGCCTTTGCCTTCTCCAAAATATAACATCTACTACCAGTAAATGTTACAAAGCAGTTTCCACAATATTTCTCATGACAACTTCTCAAAAGCCTTAGTGTGAAAGAAAAATAAAAATGAAGCTGGTATTGCTAAGACAGCTCTCTAAAATGGAGCCAGGAGGCCACTGAGGAAATGTGACTTATGCATGCTCAGTCTGGATGGAATCTGACCTTTTGATCTGATGAAGTAATCCAGAACATTTGCCAGAAACAGCTGACAGTCTATCTACTTATTGGACTCTCACCCTAAAAAACTCATGATTCCTTAAAGACAAATATTTTCTGACTTGCATGGGAGTTAATCACCATTTTTTGCCAGACAACTTTTAACAACCTCATGGCTTTTTGTGTTTATAAGCCTCTGATTCTTTTTCTTACCAGGAACACACCTTCAGGGTTACCCAAATCTATGTGTCCCCAGTTACAGTTCTTTAGACCTAAGTAAACTTTTCTTATTTGTAGCCTCCTGCATAATTTTTTGGTTGACACCTGGGAGATAGATTTTACTACTCAAATTCACAAACAAGGAAAATGAGACATAAACAAGTAAAATATCTAAGGTCATTTAACTTCTAAGTGGTTCTGGTGGGCTGAAAACTTCAGACCAGCTGACCCCAAAGTTCTTGCTTGACATTCCTTGAGTAAGTGGCAGCTCCACCTGCTTCTAGGTGAACTCCGGAGCACTTCCAGATGGCACCCTAAATGCCTTCAACTGTTAAAACCAAATGAATTAAAGTTGACTCTATCTTAGAATGAAAATATTTTAAAGTAATAGCTATTATCAATTAATCATATAAGAAACTAATTTTCTTTTCTACATACTACATTTTATATAGTAAATATAAAAACAAACCCCCAAATGCCAAGATTTTTTAATTCACTCAAAAGAATTACATTTGCAAAAAAAATTTCTTTAAATGCTTTAGGTTGTATAATCTCTAGATCTGCAAACATATCAAATGGGACTTTATGAAAGAATAATCACTTTTGTTTGGGAGTCCAAAATTGGGCTCAAATATAGATGCAAATGACTATTTAATTTCTGACTTTTTAGAGGGGGCCGGAACCCTGCATGTTGACCCAAAGTAGATTCACAAGAATCTTTTGTACTTCACTTTCATCTGTTCACCTTCAGTAACAATCTCTTAATGAAAGTCACAAAGGCTTATGACCAGCAGGAAACAGACTGGACCTTAAGTACATAATCAACCAGAGAAGCAAGAATTTTAAGTTCCTGGTGACTAGAATTTGCTACTAAATCTTTAGTAATGTACATATGCTTTACATACAACTTCAGTATGCCATTTAGTCTCATTTATAGGACTATGTTTCATCTGCAAATTCAATAAACATATAGCCATAGTCCAAAGGTGTAGAACCCCAAGAGAATTACAAAGATGATAACTGCAGGGTCTTTCCTCTAAGGGAACTTTAAAAAGTTAAGTTTGGTTATTTTGGTAACCAAATAGGAGATAAAGGGAAGTGACTCTACATCAGAATATTCCACTATGAAGTAAAAAAGAAATGACAGAATATCCTAATTTTTCAGTCCATTGTAAATTAATAGATATAGGCATTATGCATCAATAGGTCCTAAAATTATAAAAAGAATCCGATATTATATGCCTCCCAAGGGAAGACCACCCCACTACCTAAAATGATGCTAGACGGATGGAACCTAAAGTGGGTCTAGACTTGAGATATAGTTGCCAATTTATAGGAAACAGAACAGAGGGACATGTTGAACTGCACCACGAATCACACAATCTGTGAAGTCTTNTCCTAAAATTATAAAAAGAATCCGATATTATATGCCTCCCAAGGGAAGACCACCCCACTACCTAAAATGATGCTAGACGGATGGAACCTAAAGTGGGTCTAGACTTGAGATATAGTTGCCAATTTATAGGAAACAGAACAGAGGGACATGTTGAACTGCACCACGAATCACACAATCTGTGAAGTCTTGACTGCAGAGGACTGCAGGTCAAAAGGCCTCTTTTCTTCAAGGGAAAACTTGTAAAATTGAAAAAAAAAAGACTTAAAAGTTCAATTTTTTCAAAAGTGCAAGGATGTGTATAGGCGAAACCTTTACTGTCTAGGGGAGAACACTTGGGTGGTCAAATCATTTTTAAAAAGGAAGTGAAAGTGGTTATTGTAATGCTTACTTGTTTGTTGGTGAAACGGTTGTGATTGGGAAACAATAGACAGAAGGGAATCCTAAGGGTAGGAACTGAAGTTCTGTTTCTTGACTCAATGGTGGTTACAAGGGTGTTTGCCTTCCAGTGCCAGTTCAGTCGCTCAGTCATGTCTGACTCTTTGTGACCCCATGAACCACAGCATACCAGGCCTCCCTGTCCATCACCAACNTTTTCACTCTCCACTTTCACTTTCATCAAGAGGCTTTTTAGTTCACAGGAATTCTCACACTATTTAGGTCCTTGGGGATACAGACATTTAAGATTTGCATTCAGTTCATTTCAGTTGCTCAGTCGTGTCCAACTCTGTGACCCCATGGACTGCAGCACTACGGGCTTCCCTGTCCGTCACCAGCTCCAGAGACTGCTCAAACTCATGTCCATCGAGTCAGTGATGCCATCCAACCATCTCATCCTCTGTTATCCCCTTCTCCTCCTGCCTTCAATCTTTCCCAGTATCAGTGTCTTTTCAAATGAGCCAGTTCTTCACATCAGGTGGCCAAAGTACTGGAGCTTCAGCTTCAGCATCAGTCCTTCCAAAGAATATTCAGGACTGATTTCCTTTAGGATGGACTGGTTGGATCTCCTTGCAATCCAAGGGACTCTCAAGAGTCTTCTCCAACACCACAGTTCAAAAGCATCAATTCTTCAGTGCTCAGTCTTCTTTCTGGGCCAACTCTCACATCCATACATGAATACTGGAAAAACCATAGCTTTGACTAGACAGACCTTTGCTGGCAAAGTAATGTCTCTGCTTTTTAATATGCTGTCTAGGTTGATCATAGCTTTTCTTCCAAGGAACAGGTGTCCTTTAATTTCATGGCTGCAGTCACCGTTTGCAGTGATTTTGAACCACAAAAAATAAAGTCTCTCACTGTTTTGTTTCCCCATCTATTTGCCATAAAGTGATGGGACTGGATGCCATGATCTTAAGTTTTCTGAATGTTGAGTTTTAAGCCAACTTTTTCACTGTCCTCTTTCAGTTTTATCAAGTATAATCACGTTTTTTTAAGCTCTTTAGTTCTTCTTCACTTTCTGCCATAAGGGTGATATCATCTGCATATCTGAGGTTATTGATATATTTCCCGATAATCTTAATTCCATTTTGTGATTCATCCAGCCCAGCATTTTGCATGATGTACTCTGGGACTTCCCTGGTGGCTCAGATGGTAAAGCGTCTGTCTACAATGCGGAAGATCTGGGTTCGATCCCTAGGTTGGGAAGATTCCCTGGAGAAGGAAGTGGCAACCCACTCCAGTACTCTTGCCTAGAAAATCCCATGGATGGAGGAGCTTGGTGCAGGCTACTGTCCATGGGGTTGCAAAGAGTCAGGCACGACTGAGCCACTTCACTCACTCACTGCATAGACGTTAAATAAGCAGGGTGACAATACACAGCCTTGACGTACTCCTTTCCTGATTTGGAACCAGTCTGTTGTTCTGTGTCCAGTTCTAATTCTTGCTTCTTGACCTCCATACAGATTTCTCAGGAGGCAGGTAAGGTGACCTGAGATTCCCATCTCTTCAAGAATTTTCCAGTTTGTTGTGATCCACAGAGTCAAAGGCTTTGGCGTAGTCAGTAAAGCAGAAGTAGATGTTTTTCTGGAACTCTCTTGGTTTTTTGATGATCCAACAGTTGCTGGTAATTTGATCGTTAGTTCCTCTGCCTTTTCTAAATCTAGCTTGAACATCTGGAATTTTATGGTTCACATACTGTTGAAGCCTGGCTTGGAGAATTTTGAGCATTATTTTGTTAGTGTGTGAGATGAGTGCAATTGTGTGGTAGTTTAAACATTCTTTGGCATTCCCTTTCTTTGGGATTGGAATGAAAACTGACCTTTTCCAGTCCTGTGGTCACTGCTGAGTTTTCCAAATTTGCTGACATATTGAGTACAGCATTTTCACAGCGTCATCTTTTAGGATTTGAAACAGCTCAACTAGAATTCCATCACCTCCATTAGCTTTGTTCGTAGTGATGGTTCCTGAGGCCCACTTGACTTGCATTCCAGGATGTCTGGCTCTAGTCCATTGATCACACCATCGTGGTTATCTAGGTCATGAAGATCTTTTTCGCATAGTTTTTCTGTATATTCTTGCCACCTCTTCCTAATATCTTCTGCTTGTTAGGTCCATACCATTTCTGTCCTTCACTGTGCCTATCTTTGCATGAGAGATTTGCATTAAACCTATTTAATTGATAGATTATTCCTATCCAGGGTCTCCTAAATTCCACAACTGCATATTCTATTAGGATATCTGACTATTTATCCCGCAGTTTTTTTGTCCAGTTAAACTCATATTCTTTCCCCAAATCTGTTTTCTTCTTATATTCCCTTTCTTTGTGAATGCCACCACAATCCAAAAGTCACCAAACTAGAATCTTAGGTTTTGCCTCTGTCTCCACAAAAAAACTATTAGAACTAATAAATGAATTCAAGAAGGTGGCAGGAAACAAGATTAGTACACAGAACTCACTGTTTTACACTAACAATGAAATATAAAAAACTAAAAAAAAAAAAAAAATCCCATTTAAAACTGGATGAAAAATAAAGACAAAAACCTAGAAATAAACTTAACTGAGGAAGTGAAAGAACTATTCACTGAAAACTAAAAGATTGATAAAGGAAACTGAAGATGATTCAAAGAAATGTATAGATATACCATGCTCTTGGATTGGAAGAATATTGTTAAAATGGCCATACTACCCAAAGCAATCTACAGATTTAAAACAATCTGTATCAAATTACCCATAATATTTTCCATAGAACTAGAACAAATATTAATAATCTTTAAATTTATATGGAACCACAAAGAGTTAAAATTGCCAAAGCAATCCTGAGGAAAAAGAACAAAGGTGGAGGTGTAACACTTCCAGACTTTAGATCATACTACAAAGCTACATTAATCAAAACAGTGTGGTACTGGCACAAAAACATATATATAGGTTAATGAAAGAGAACAAAGAGCCCAGAAATAAACCCACACACCTACAGTCAATTAACCTATGACAAAGGAGGCAGGAACATATGATGGAGAAAAGACAGACCCTTCAACGAGTGGTCTTGGAAATGCTGGGGAGCTGTATGTTAGTCAATGAAATTAGAACACTCCCTCACATCATATACAAAGATAAACTCAAAATGTTTTAAAGACCTAAATGTAAGACATGCTTACATAGGTAAAACATTCTCTGACATAATAAGCACCCCGATGTTCATAGCAGCATTATTTATTTACATTAGCCAAGACTTGGAAACAACACAAGTATCAACAGATGACTGGCTAAAGAAGATATGGTACATGAATACAATGGAATATCACTCAACCAAAAAAAAAATGAAATATTGCCACTTGTAGCAACATAGATGAACTTGGAGAATATAACACTCAGTGAAGACAGATACAGAAAGACAAACATTATGATATCACTTATATGTGGAATCTAAAAAAAATAAAATGAATCTATACACAAAACAGACTCAGAGACATAGAAAACAAATTTATGGTTATCAAAGGGGAAGGCGAGGGATAAATTAGGAGTATGAGATTAACAGATACATATGATTATATACACAATATAGGTGAGCAATAAGAATTTATTGTATGGCAAGGGAATAATATTCAGTATATAATAATCTGTGGGAAAAACTATATAATATATAAAAGAAATACAAAGAATGGAGTGTATGGCCACAGTCACTAATCATTGATGGTGACTCATGCCTGCTGATCTAAATTCTTGTCTTTTTAAAGCCAGATCCTCTGTTTTGCCTTTCATAGGTGGCCAGCTTGCAGTATCTCCACCCCTCTACCTCTTAGACCTGCTTTCCAACCCTTCAAAACTCTCAGCCTGTAGCCTCTTCCCCTTCTTCCTCTCCATCAGTTGCCCTCTGGCTCTGCTCCTTCCTGTCCAGCCTGACTTCACAACCATAATATTTTGAGTTATTCCTTCAACTTGGCACCACTTGTTCTGCAGTCTCAAAAAATCTGAAGACCCCCAACTCTTGATCATTTCAACCATCTGTACCAACTGCTTTAATACTGGGGCAACTAGGCATTATAGAGAAAATTCATCAACCACAGGGACTGACATTAAGACAAATTTAGAATCTGCAATCTCAGTCTCCCTAGACAACTCAGTTAAATCCAACTTAATCCAACTCAGTTAAATTCAACTCAGTGTTAAATCCATAATCACTGAGTGCTGATCATGTGCCACATTTTTATTCTAAATTACCCCTTTTGTGTTTGTGTATCTCTCATCAAAAATTGTTTAATGTAGTTCAATTTAAGAATGAAAGGAATGGGATTATTTTGTGTGCTTAGTTGCTCAGTTCTGTCTCAGTTTCAAGTAAGAGTGGGCTTCTCTGGTGGCTCAGTGGTAAATAATCCACCTGCCAATGCAGGAGATACAGGTTTGATCCCTGGATCGAGAAGATCCTGGAAAATTCCATAGACAGAGGAGCCTGGTAGGCTACAGTCCAAGGGAAGGAGCCTGGTACGCTACAGTCCAAGGGGTTGCAGAAGAGTCAGACACGACTCAACAACCAACCACCAACAACAATGTTAAAAGTATGTGAAAAATGATCCTAAAATGACACTACTACCTGCTTGGTATTTCATAAATATTCTCTCCATGCCCTGTAACAATGCTATAAACTTATGCAAGCTGTTTTCTCTTCCTGAAATGTCTCTACCTATCTGCCCTGCTTCGTGGTTTTCCTATTCATCCTTTAAAACTTAGCTCAGTGTCATCCCCTCAGTGAAGACTTTACTGGTTTTCAAAGAAGAAGAGTTAAAGACTCTCTCCTCTAGGCCTCCATAATATCCTATGTTGTGTATCTGTCGCCCATATACATAGTGAATCCTTCAGAGCAAGGGGTTAGTCTTAACTGAGTTTGGTAAAGGTTAGCACATGGTAGGCAATCAATATACATATACTGAATCAGTGAATCCTGGGGCCATGGACAAGTTAGTTCCTTAATCTCTGGCATATCCTGGCATTACAGAGTTAATAATATCACATCATAGAGTTCTTTCAAGGAATAAATTGGGAGACTAATATTTATTAAATCATTTTGAGAAATGGAATACTGCCTTCCTCCTAGAATATGAACGCTCTAAAGCCCTAAGCTATTCAAGAGGGTTACATTGTCCTTAGATCTGCTTTGCCACCAAATCATTAAATGCCAATACAGTACATAACTTCTCTCTCCAAGTATCTTTTTCATCAGCATTAGTGGTTGGCTTTCTTTTCAGAGTCAGCTTCATTCTTTTATGAAAGCTGGTGGATATTTGATGAGTTGTAGAGAACTATAAAATGGAGTTTAGGGCAAGTGGTTAGAGGCTGGTTTACCAGCTGTCTTCTTCACACATACTGGCTTTAGTATAAAATTTGTTTCTGAAAAACTGATCTAAGTCACAGATCTGCTCATAAAATATAAAAACTAGAGTTTAACTCAGAGTGGTAAGGATCTGTATAGTTATTTATTTCTCTAGTAGGTTTTTGAAAACATAAAAAATTCAAAGACAGACAAAAGTAGATAGAATAGCACAATGATCCTCTCCCAAAGTTATTTATATCTTTGTCCTGCAGACAAATAGTCAAGTTTCTCAACTGCTCTGTGCCTTAGGGTCCTCGTTGGTAAAAACTGAACTTGGATTATACTTATACTCTTAAAACTGGCTTCATGAAGCTCTCTTAGCAACCTCAGGGGTAGTAAGGTACTACATCTTTTTCCCCTCAACAGGAAAATGGTATATAGGGGACTCATAGTATATTTGTGCTGAGGATTTCTGTGGATAGGTATTCTGGGAAAAAAAGTCACCAGACAATTTCCAACACTTGTTTCAGCTCTGAAGTACTGTCATTTTACATATTTGATATACACTGAAATACAACCTGGTAAAAATAATTCACTTTTTTCATCAAGAGTTCAAACATTTTTCAATTCAATCCATACTCAATATAAGAAGTACATGGGATGTGTTACAGTGGCTCCTTTTTCATAGACAGTTGCACAATTTCAGATACTCAAAGGGGAAAACATATATTAGGGGTTTCAGTCTTCTGAGAAATACTTTTATGTATCTTAGGATTAGGTAAAGTTTGTTTATTCTAGTAAGTCATGATCTTTCTCTATAAACTCTAGATTACCAGAATTACATTTGTGGAGATAATACAGAATATAAGATGATCTATTTTGGACCTCTTCAGTACTTGAGTTTCACAAATTGGTGAAATGGCAGAGAAAGAGCCAGAAAGGGAACAGCCATTAGAAAGCTCCTAAGAAAGAATAACGAATGTATTTTTTTCTACTAAATTTTGCTGCTCTTTTTCTCATTGCACTCTAAACTGATTACACTGGGAAAACATATTGTTACCTAAGAAACCAAAAATTGTTTAGTCCCCAAAGAGCAGTAAATAAGGAAAGAAGCCAGGAAATTATCATTTAGGAGAAAACAGCATAGGAAGGCTAAATTATTGGAAAATTCATAATTTTAATCAAGAACTGATTTGTGGTGTTGCTGTTCAGTCGCTCAGTCATGTCTGACTCTTTGCAACCCCATGGACTGTAGCCCGCCAGACTTCCCTGTCCTTCACCATCTACTGGAGCTTGCTCAAATGTCCATTGAATTGGTGATGCCATCCAACCATCTTATCCTCTGTCGTCCCCTTCTCCTCCTGCCTTCAATCCTTCCCAGCATCAGAGTCTGCTAACAAGTCTTTCTAACATGTCTGCTCTTTGCATTAGGTGGCCAAAGTATTGGAGCTTCAGCTTCAGCATCAGTCCTTCCAATGAATATTCAGGATTGACTGCCATTAGGATTGACTGGTTTGATCTCCTTGCAGTCCATGGGACTCTCAAGAATCTTCTCCAACACCACAGTTCAAAAGCATCAATTCTTTGGTGCTCAGCATTCTTTCTGGTCCAACTCTCACATCCATACATGACTATTAGAAAAAGCATTGACCATAGGGACCTTAGTTGGCAAAGTAATGTCTCTGCTTTTAAATATGCTGTCTAGGTTTGTCATAGTTTTTCTTCTAAGGAGCAAGCATCTTTTAATTTCATGGCTGCAGTCACCATCTGCAGTGATTTTGGAGCCCAAGAAAAGTCTGTCACTGGTTCCATTGTTTCCCCATCTATATACCATGAAATGATGCGACTGGATGCCATGATCTTAGCTTTTTGAATGTTGAGTTTTAAGCCAGCTTTTCACTCTCCTCTTTACCTTCATTAGGGGCTCTTTAGTTCCTCTTCGCTTTCTGCCATAACGGTGGTGTCATCTGCATATCTGAGATTATTGATATTTCTCCTAGCAATCTTGATTCCAGCTTGTGATTCATCCAGCCCAGCATTTTGCCTGATGTACTCTGTATATATTTTCATCTTTATAAAATATATATGGCATGGCATGGTGTGTGTATGCTCAGCTGTGTCTGATTCTTTGTGAGCCCATGGACTGTAGCCTGCCAGGCTCCTCTGTCCATGGAAATTTCCAGGCAAGAAATACTGGAGTCGGTCACCATTTCCTTCTCCAGGGGATCTTTCCAACCCTATATATATATATTTTTTTTCATCTTTAGATATAAGTAGAGAACTATATGGATGTTGATATTAAAAACATGAAGTTGATGCATAGTGAAGTAATTGTTTACTTTTCTAAACATATTTTTCTCAGATATCTAAATGCTATCTGATTAACTTTCTAAAATTTTTATTTTTATTTTATTTTTTTTTTAATTTTAATTTTTATTTTTTCATCTCAGGTGTACATGAGTTCCCAATNTTAATGTGTTGTTGGATTCTGATTGCTAGAATTTTGTTGAGGATTTTTGCATCTATATTCATCAGTGATATTGGCCTGTAGTTTTCTTTTTTTCTGGCATCTTTGTCAGGTTTTGGTATTAGAGTGATGGTGGCCTCATAGAATGTGTTTGGAAGTTTACCTTCCTCTAAAATTTTTAATTATGAAGTGTTTTTAAGATTGCTAACAGGCATCCTACTGCCTTTTCCCATTCAGCTCACTCTCCTACTCCCTGAAAAGACTTTTACACATATTTTCCTCTTTCCTCAAACCCCACCTCCATCTTTCCCATCCTTGCTTTTTAATGATTACCTTGTTTCCTATATCATTGGGAAATTAGGAATAATTCGATAGTTACTTTTGTATGTTTCCACTTCTCATATATCTGCATCTGTAGCCATATTCTCTGCTTTCATCCCTCTTGATAATCCAAGGACACTATCCTAACAATTGTCCCTCTTCTCTTCAGAACCATGTTTCTCCTTGTCTACTGGACTATTCACATCAGGATACAAGTGTGCTGCGCTATCTCCCATAAAAAACAAACAAACAGAAACCTGCCCTTAACTCCACATTCCTCTTATTTAGGACCCCATTTTTTTCTGTTCCTTTTTTGTAGCAAAAGTCCTCATAAGAATTGTTTATACTATCTCCAGTGTTTCTCTTCCAAAACTTTCTTTAACCTCTCCAGTGTGGGTGTAGTCTAAACGCACTCCACCAGTGCCTGTCAGAGTTACCAGTAGTCAGTTCTCAGCCCTCATCTTCCTTGACCTACTTCAGTAGTGTGGGACACAGCCGATTATTCCCTCCTTTTCCCTACATGCTCATCACTTGGTTTCAGGACAGTGCTCTCCACTGCCTCCTTCTTCCTGTCTGTCTGGTTGCTACTTCGCTGGTGCTTCCCTGCCTCCCCAGCCTCTAACAGGCAGGAGAGTCCCATACCTCAGTCTGTGGTCCTTTTCTTTCTCTAAACTCATTTCCTCTAGGTCATTTAATCGAAGCTCATGGGTTTAACTAGTATTTATGTACTGATGATATGATGATTTCGAAATTTATATCTCTAGTCTGGGCCTCCCTACTGGACCCTGTAGTGATAAACCTAACTGCTTACTCAGAAAGCCTGGCTGGATATTAAATAGGCATCTCACACTTAACACATCCAATATCCAAGCTCCCAACTTGCTCCTCTTGTAGGCACTCTCATTTCAATAAATGTCCACCATTCTCCTAGTTACTCAGGCCCCAAGCCTTGAATTCTGAAACAGCTTCCTAACTCATGAACCTATTTCTACCCTTGGCCCTTTTGCTGGTCCCACAAATTGTCTATTTTCCACCTTGTAGCCAAAAGTCTGATGATTTTACTCCTCTGTTTTAAACACTCTAGTAGCCTTTTATCTCACTCAGATTATAAGTGGGCTATGAGACTATTATTTATAATGGCTTACAAGACCTTTATCATCTGGTCTCATCTCCTATCATCATATTCTTCATTCATTCTGTCTCCTGGAAGTTGCTTGAACCTGCCAAACACACTTCTTTCTCAAGGCCTTTGTCCTTGTTACTGTTGTCTCAACTGCTCTTTCCCCAATTATCTGCATGGCGTGCTTCCCACCTCCCTCAGGTCTCTGCTCAAATATCATCCTAACCAGGTAGATGATATATAAAGCAGCAAAGCTTCTCCTCACCACGGCCCTCTTATCCCGCTTTATGTTTCTTCAAAATACTCACTGCCATCTTTATATCATATATTTGCTTGTTTGCTTATTGTCTGTTTTCCCTCTTAGACTATAAGCTCCAAGATGTCAGGGATTTGATCTATTTTTTTTTCCCTGCGGTTTGCCTAGTGTCTAGATTAGGGCCTAGCACATGGCACCTAATAGGTATTTACTGAAGAAATAATAAGTTCACAGAGGTCAGATGAAAAATTCTGCTTTGTAATAATTTCACCTAAAGCCTGAAGATGACAAAAAACCCATAGCTTAATTAATTTAGAAAGTGGAGAGTTTGTTTGTAAGAAGGAAGAGTAACTTCTATGAGGCTCAGGTCAGTCTCCTAAAAGAGGAACTATTCCTGCACTGGTATTAGTCTACAAACACTACAAAATATGAATGTGCAAATGTAAATAAATATACAGCTGTTATACTTTC
Organism: Neotragus moschatus; assembly: GCA_006410615.1. Lineage (NCBI taxonomy): Eukaryota > Metazoa > Chordata > Mammalia > Artiodactyla > Bovidae > Neotragus > Neotragus moschatus. Next base: position 1,421,888 of record SJYA01000617.1, on the reverse strand, counting down.
AGACAAATAACTCATTTACTGAGCACCAACTTACGTTTTGAAACACGGGTCACCAGACATCAGTTGCATACTAATCCAAACCTAAACATGAGAAAAAGAAATACCATAATTATAAAAATCTCAAGAGGAAAAGCCACATTCTGCTAATCTATGCACCTTCCATAGTACCTAATCCAGTATTTCCTGTTTTAGAAACTATTAAATAAAATGACTACTGAATTTGGTTATATCCAATATTGAATTGCTGCTTTATACAGACATGGGTTAAAAATAATTTTTAACATTCAAAACTTTGTAACTGCAAAAATAAGAGTGGAAAAGATAGAAATGAAAAGCACAGACTTCACGGAACTTCCCTAGACGTCCAGTGTCTAAGATTTCACCTGCCAGTGCAAGGAGTGAGGATTCAATCCTTAGTTGGGGAGCTAGGATCCCACAGACTTAGTGGCCAAAAAACCAAAACAAAACAGAAATGATACTGTATCAAATTAAATAAAGATTTAAAAAATGATCCATATAAAAAAATTCTTAAAAAAGGCAAGAGTTTCACCAGTAATTATCCTCTGTGCTGTTCTGGTCTATCGTATGTCTTTCCTCCCAGATTCCTGTGTTGTTTAAGTGTCTAGAATGTTTTCCTCCAACACATTTGCCATATGATGCTTCTAGGGGTGCCTGTTGGTAGTCTGTTAAGAGAAGAATGCTTCTGGCCTTTGCTCTAGCTTTGCACCAGAATGAATGCACTAATGTACTTTAAAAAAAATTTTATTCATTCATGCAGCAATTATTTTGTAAAGCTTGTACATTATGTGAGGCTTAGAAATATCTGATCTTCCCGATACTCCAAGCTATTCAATGCTTTTCACCAACAGTAAAGGTATTTCCTCTAGAGGATCTCTGTACAAGTTTATCCTGGAGACTAAATGCTTAATGCAAGTCTCCACATGCCTATTAGCAGCATCTGAAATATGAAATGTATAGGGTCATCTATGAAGTTCCCCATTCTAAGAAGCTAAAGAATAAAAGGGCTCAATATTTGGAGAAATCTGGACTCCCATATACTCTGCTGATGGGAATGTAAAATGTTTCAGCTACCTGAAAAAGTCAGGTAGTTCTGCAAAAAGTTAAAAGCAGAGTTACCATGTGACCCAATAATTCTTCTCCAAGAATATATACTCTTGAATGTATGCCCAAGAGAAAAGAAAACATATGCCCACACTAAAACCTGTATATGAATGCCCACAGCAGCACTGTTCATAACAGCTAAAAAAGTGAAGGACCATTAACCGATAAACAAAATATGGTATAAACATACAATGGAGTATTATTTAGCTATAAAAAGGAGCACAGTACTGATACATACTACAGCATGGCTGTACTTTGAAAAACATTATGTTAAGTTTGAAGAAGCCAGACACAAAATACTACCTATTCTATAATCCCATTTATATGAAATGTTCAGAATAGGCAAAACCAGAGAGAGAGTAGGTTAGTGGTTGCTGAGGGCTGTGGGGAAGGGCAGAGAGTTGGGGGTAAAGTGGGAAGTGACTGCTGTTGAGCACATATGAGGTTTCTTTTTGGGGGTAATGAAGATATTCTAAAACTGATTATGGCAATAGTTGGGCACACCTTTGAATATACTAAAACCATTCAATTGTGTACTTTAACTGGGTGAAATGTATGGCCAGTGAATCATAGCTCAATAAAGCTATAAAAATTTAAAAGTGTTCAAAGTCCCTGTCTACTACCAGCTGGATCAGCTTCTCTTTCAAGGTACTAAGTGACTTAAACTAATGTTCTTGCCACTTTCTGGAAAGGAGCAGTTAGCATCTTGTTGAACATCCACCCTGTTCTGAAGCATACCATGAAGCTACTATTGCAAACACATGCTGGGAAACGTACCAGGCCAAGACCTTTCAGACAAGGTCTCTAAAAACAGCCTCCTCCACGTCCCATATTTTGCTGACATCATAGCAAGCCAACGCCACTTAGCAGCTGAAGTTCTGAGGAGGGCAGGGAGGCTGTGAGTAAGCAGAGGAAGCTGGTCTGCAAACAGAAATTATAAAGCAGAGAGCCAAGAACAGTCCCTAGAAAGGTCCTTCAGTTCCTGGAAGTTCAGGTCTGATTGTAACTTCCCTTCCTAGGGCTCTGTGAAATGTCCCTGCATTTGACCTAAAGCTCTCTGTTATAGAAGCTAACCTAAGGGATTTCTATTTCATACAAATAAAGAGTGTTGGCAAAAATCACATACAGTAACTCTTTCAGACCTCAGGATCAGCCCCCCTGGGGCAACTACTGAAATTCCCCTTTTATAGAGGAGGAAACAGTGGGGCAGAGCTGAAGTGCTTACACAGGGCTCCAGAGATCTAAGAACAAACACAGAGCCCTGATGTCACAATCCACCCTCCTGCTACATAGCTGTAATTATGTCCCTTAAGCTCCCTAAGCCTCTGGCTATTCAAATTCTGGCTGAAAGCTAAAAGAATGAAGGAAGAATACCTAGAGTATTATTATTTGGAAATGGTGTTTTTTTTTGTTTTGTTGGACCAGAACTTAAAGCTTTGCTAATGCATTTTGAAATGCTATTCTCTAGTTGCTGACTGCCTTTTAAGAATCAGCCATACTGCTATCAAAAAGTCTACAAACAATAAGTCCTGGAGAGGGTGTGGAGAAAAGGGAACCCTCTTACACTGTTGATGGGAATGCAAACTACTACAGCCACTATGAAGAACAGTGTGGAGATTCCTTAAAAAATTGGAAACAGAACTTCCATACAACTCAGCAATCCCACTGCTGGGCATACACACTGAGGAAACCAGAATTGAAAGAAACATGTGTACCCCAATGTTCACTGCAGCTAGATGTCCATCGGCAGATGAATGGGTAAGAAAGTTGTGGTACGTATACACAATGGAATATTACTCAGCTATTAAAAAGAATGCACTGGAATCAGTTTTAATGAGGTGAATGAAACTGGAGCCTATTAAATAGAGTGAAGTCAGAAAAAAAAAAGAGCAATACAGTATACTAATGCATATATATGGAATTTAGAAAGATGGTAATGATGACCCTATATGTGAGACAGCAAAAGAGACACAGATGTAAAGAAGAGACTTTTGGACTCTCTGGGAGAAGGCGAGGGTGGGATGATTTGCGAGAATAGCATTGAAACATGTATATTACCATATGTGAAACAGATCACCAGTCCAGGTTCGGTGCATGAGACAGGGAGCTCAGGGCTGTGCACTGGGACAACCCTGAGGGATGGGATGGGGAGGGAGGTGGGAGTGCGGGGTTCAGGATGGGGGACAGATGTACTCTCATGGCTGATTCATGTCAATGTATGGCAAAAATCACTACAATATGGTAAAGTAATTAGCCTCCAATTTAAAGAAATAATTTAAAAAAATCAGCCATAGGATCTTATTATGTTCTTCTGGAAATACCAGTGATATTGGTAATAACAACAATAACCTTAACAACAGTCATGATTTGAGAATCTATTATGTGCCAGGCTAGATGAGTTTGAAAACTGACAGGTATAGGTAATTCTTTGTCTGCTAACTTCTGAGTATTTAGTTTTACTCAGGATTATTTTCCTTTCTTATCATTTGGTAACTTACCATAAGAGGGTAAACCTAACTAAAATACAGCAAAAGTTTCATCCAGTGAGTTTTACTAGATCCAAGTACTTTCCAAACATTTTCTCTACTGGTCTCATTTAATACTGGCACCAACTCTCTGAAGTGTGTCTTCCCTCTGGGTTCCCCAGGGTATAAACCTTCTGAAGGTACTTGGAAACAGTAGGGAAGATGTCCACGGTGAGTTCCACCTGTCATTTCACTTGTGAGAGAACCCAGTGACTTCTATATGCCCACCACAGCTGTGCTGGCAATCACCTTTTGGGAGCTGGAAACACTGTAAGGTGTTCATTTATGATGTTCCTTCTGCTCAGTAAGCTCTCATGCTGTAGTGGTTGTATGTATGCTTCCCTGAATGTTCTCAGCACCAAAGAGAAACACCTTAGGATCATGAAGGTGAACATTTGTTACTTTTCAGTGCTTCTGTAATTTGGATTGTTTTTTCTCCTAGGTGCTGTGTATTTTAGTGGTATGGCCAGCTTATGATCCTGGTACTGATTCCCATCTTGACCTTATATTGTTTGTTGTTGTTTAGTCGCTAAGTCATGTCTAATTCTTTGTGACTCTGGGCTGTAGCCCACCTGGTTCCTCTGTCCATTGGATTTCTCAGGCAAAAATACTGGAGCGGGTTGCCATTTCCTGCTCCTGGGGATCTTCCTGACACAGGTAATCAAACACATGTTTCCTGCATTGGCAGGAGAGTGGCTCAGAGGCTAAAGCATCTGCCCTCAATGTGGGAGACCTGGGTTTGATCGCTGGGTTGGGAAGATCCCCTGGAGAAGGAAATGGCAACCCACTACAGTATTCGTGCCTGGAGAATCCCATGGACGGAGGAGCCTGGTGGGCTACAGTCCACGGGGTTGCAAAGAGTCGGACATGACTGAGCGACTTCACTTGCACCTGAGAAGCCTGACAATATACACCTATAATTATTTAAAGGCAGAGAATCTCATTTGTTGAACATGTAAATCTGGAAATGTGCTTACTTTAAGAATAGAATTGTCCTGTCTTGTATTTTTGGTATCATAGCCTTCCAGTAAACAGCGACGAGTAGTATTTCCTGATCCAGCAAACTCTGCCAGGTTTAGATCTGCAAAGCCCAGCTATGAAAAGAAAGAGAATTATATTAATAGAATATCTAGCAGGCTTCTATCATATTCTCTTTAAGGAAGACATTCAACCCGTGTTCTACCCAAGTTGTCTCAAACTTCGGTTATTTGCAGTTTTTGCCAACTTAACAACACCTGTATTTTTTTGCCTAATATGTCTTAAAATTTGGCTCACTTTTTGTAAAAACGTATGGTTGAACTTATAAAGAATCCGCCTGCAATGCAGGAGACTTGGATTTGATCCTTGGGTTGGGAAGATCCCCTGGAGAAGGAAAAGGCTACGCACTGCAGTATTCTGGAGGAGAATTCCATGGACTGTATAGTCCATGGGGGTCGCAAAGAATTGGACATGACTGAGTGACTTTCACTTTCATTACCTATTTAACTCTTGTCTTAAGTAATATGATCTTTGAAATAACAGATCTGTTTACTCCATATATTTTTCTCTACCCATTAAAACATATAACTGTTGATGTAAAAATGTATATTAAACAATGGAAATCACTGCAAGTAGCACACCACATTATGGGAAATACTAGCAGACCAACCTTGATCACTGGCACACAGACAGAGAAAACTGATCAGACTCAACTCTCCCTGTTCTGGTTTGCCTCTATTCCCAGTTAACCACTGGTGACTACAGATAGTTGCAGATTATTAAGTTCTCACTCTCCACCTGAGAGCAAAACGACTTAAGTGTACCACACACTTTCTTTGGTACAAGCTCCCACTCCTTCACCACCTTACACAATATTTGCCTCACTGGTCTCCCTTGAGCTAAATCTCTCTTTATGAATGAAGCCTTCTTCTTTCCTTCCCCACACTAGCCTTCTCTGCTGTTAACCCAAAAGCTTGACTCAAACCTATTCCTCCTTCTTATTACTACTCAAATTTGGGCCCCATTTTCTGCAACTATCAGATTACTGGTCTTTCCTCTGATGTTGCTCAACTTTATTTCTCATTCCCAAGTGGTAAAAAAAAAAAATTATCCCCCTTATATCATTATTTTTTGAACAAACTAAATCTATTCTATATCATTAAGTGTATATAGTCTTTTGTTGAGTTTGTAATTAATTAAGCACATCTCCCTGAATATATAATAAAAAGTATTATACATTTCAAATCCTACTGTGATTTTTTTAAAAAAAGGTTCCTGGGATTCTTTTTTCTTTTTTTAAAATAATATTTATTTTTGGCTGTGCTGCGTCTTCATTGCTGCATGGGCTTTTCTCTAGTTGTGGTGTGCGGGCTTCTCATTGTGGTGACTTCTCTTATTGTAGAGCCCAGGCTGTAGGTTCACAGGCTTCAGCAGCCGTGGCTCCTGGGCTCTAGAGCAAAGGCTCAATAGTTGGGGTGCATGGGCTTAGTTGGGCTTCCCTCGTGGCTCAGATGGTGAAGAATTCACCTGCAATGCAGGAGACCTGGGTTCAATCCCTAAGTTGTGAAGATCCCCTGGAGGAGGGCATGGCAACCCACTCTAGTATTCTTGCCTGGAGAATCCCTATGGACAGAGGAGCCTGGCAGACTACAGTCCATTGGGTTGCAGAGTCTAACACGGCTGAGTGAGCATAGCACATGGTCTTAGTTGCTCTGAGGCATGTTGAATCTTCCTGGACCAGGACTGAACCCATGTCTCCTCCATTGGCAGGCGGATTCTTTACCACTAAGCCACCAGCAAAGCCCCCTGCTGTGATTTTAAAATGCCTGCTTTAACACTTTAAAGTGCATATAAGTGCATGTATGAATGGCATTCAAGATGAAGATTTTACTTGTAGGCAGGAGCACTATTTTAGCAGTTTTTAATTGGTACAAAAAGAATGGAGGAAAGAAGTTAAGAGATCAGTTGAAGGACACAAGCTCCAAAGACAGGGAGTCAGAAACACGGTAAGCCACAAGTAACATCTACCTAGATAGCATATTCAAATGCAGAGACATTACTTTGCTGACTAAGGTCCATCTAGTCAAGGCTATGGTTTTTCCAGTGGTCATGTATGGATGTGAGAGTTGGACTGTGAAGAAGGCTGAGCGCTGAAGAAATGATGCTTTTGAACTGTGGTGTTGGAAAAGACTCTTGAGAGTCCCTTGGACTGCAAGGAGATTCAACCAGTCCATTCTGAAGGAGATCATCCCTGGGATTTCTTTGGAAGGAATAATGCTAAAGCTGAAACTCGAGTACTTTGGCCACCTCACGTGAAGAGTTGACTCATTGGAAAAGACTCTGACACTGGGAGGGACTGGGGGCAGGAGAAGAAGGGGACAACAGAGGATGAGATGGCTGGATGGCATTACTGACTCGATGGGCCTGAGTCTGAGTGAACTCCAGGAGTTGGTGATGGACAGGGAGGCCTGGTGTGCTGTGATTCATGGGGTCGCAAAGAGTTGGACACGACTGAGCGACTGAACTGAACTGAATCTTCATGTGATTACCCTGGCCCAAGAGATCAATGAAAAGCCTGGAGATGTCCAGGGCAAAGCCACACCCAGATGAACATGTGAGGACTCCTGTGGCGGTGTCATCAGACATCATCCACATGCCCTGTCATGTCATGCCTATCACATGATGTCATTTCACATGTGACTCTTCCTCTTTGAACCTCCAATATCTTTTCCATCCACACTCTCTGCTGATGTCTTGCCTCCTATTTCATTCACAAATAAAAGCAATTTATTACTTTAAGTAATGACTTAAGTAATAACTTACTCTAAGTAAGCTGGCTGTGCTCCCATCTGAGGTCAAGCACTCTGCTCTTGCCTACTCAAGTTCATTGCTTCAGGGATTCTTCCCTCTCTACTGGATTATTCCCATCAGCACACAAACATGCTGGATTTTCTCCCATATTAATGAACAGAAGGAAACAAAACCTCACCCCACATCTCTCTCCAGTCCACTGTACTACTCTGCTGCTCCCCCTCACAGCAAAACTCCTTGAAAGACATTTGCATTGACTGTCTTGACTCCTCTGTCCACGGCCACCTTGTCATTTCCCCTTCACCTCCTTATCTACTCTTCCAGCCACAAGATCCTTTTCCTTAAAAATGCCAAGACCACCTCAAGGTTTTTAGTACTTACTGTTCCTTTACCTGGTGCATTCTTTCTTACAGCTTCTCTTAGCATTCTTTCTCCCTCCATTAGGGCCTATGTTCAAATGTCATCTCTCTAAAGGGGGCTTCCATGACCATTCTAGAGCATGCCTGCCTCCTCCCTCCCCTGCCCTCTAACCTTCATCTGCGTTATTCTTCTTGGTAGTTATCATCACATCAAGTATGTACATATTTCATATCTATTGCGTATTGTCTGTCCTCACTCAATCCCTCATCAGAATGTAAGCTCCCCAAAGGCAGGGGTTTTTGCCTGTTCGAGTTTACTGATGTATCTCTTACACTTAAGAGTAGTGCTAGGAACAATGCTTAGTACATGGTAGGCAATTATATGTATATTTTTTGAGTTTACTGCTGTATCTCTTACACTTAAGAGTAGTGCTAGGAACAATGCTTAGCACATGGTAGGCAATTATATGTATATTTTTTGAATGAAAAACAGCCCTAAGGCTTACCATCCATTGCCAGAATGCCGGTATTACAATAAGCAAATTAAAAAAGAAAAGAATCTGGTCAGTTCCATGAAGAAAAGCACACTAAGGTCAATGTTTACTGAACACTTTTTATGTGTCTGGCCTTGGTCTAGATCCAGAACACTAATCATGAACAACATGGTTAAGAACTGTCCTGGGACTTCTCTAGCGGTCTGGGCTTCCACTACAGGAGGCACAGGTTCAATCCTTGGTTAGGGAACTAAAATCCCACAAGCCATACAACGTGGCCTTAAAAAAAAACAAACAAAAAAAAAACCCAACTGTCTTCAAAGAGCTTACATTCTAATGAGATATGAGAGTCCATATTTCCTTGTGATTTTCTCTTTGGTTTCACTGAGATAACTGTCTCATTAAAATGGAATAGATACATACTTTCTAGCTATAACTGTGATAGATCTTGTGCTGGATAAAGGAAGGCACAATTACAAGAAAGAGAGTGAAAAAGAACATTTCTCAGTGGGGAGGGATGACTAGGCTGAGCTCTTAATGATACAGGAGTTGATAGAAGCACATGCATGGCAGGGAAAACACCAAGTCACAAGGCACAGATGCCAGAACAGCACAGCGCACCCCAGGAGCAGGCGGAG
>SJYA01000617.1:1385840-1412791 GCA_006410615.1 Neotragus moschatus | reverse complement strand
TCTAATGTGCTCGACTGAGGACTTTTCATTTCGTTGTCCTTACAGGCAATAGAGAGCTGCTAGAGGGCTAAAAGTGGAGGAAGGATATGATATCTCTGAATTTTAGAAAGATCCCCCTGGCAGTAATACAGAGAAGAACTGGAGAGAGACAACAGAGGAAGAGAACAAAAGATAGGAGGCCAATGCATGTTTTAAATAAGAAATGATGTAGGCATAATCTAAGGCAGTGGTCTTGGGACTAGAGAGAAGAGATGGTTTCAAAAGCTTTTTATAAGAGAGAAATGAAGAAGATTTGTCAATCGCAGCAGACTCTCTCTTTTCTTTTGCCTACCCACCATTTAATGCCTTGGTATTCCTTGCTAGCAAGCCATGATTTTATTCAAGTATCCACTCTTAGCTCATCCATGTGTACAAGGAAAGCAACCCAACTCCAGATGATTGTTCAATTGTGATTAGCCTAAGCTAACCATGGCAATCCATTCCTACTGCCCATGACTAGTTTAGGAGGGGGCATATGATCCGCTAGTCGCCAATCAGAGGTACGGGGAAATCCTCTGGCGGCCATCTAGGAAGTTTTCTCACTCAAAAAAGACATAAATGGAGAAAGCAGCTGGGCTTTGTTATATGTGAATATGTTGACTAAAACCTGAGCAGCTAGCTAACCTCCTGATCTTGAAGGGATGAGCCAAGGACAAAGCCATCGCATAGAGAATGTAAGAAAAAAGCAAAAATAAAACAAAAAGTAACGAGGGTACTTGATATTCTCTAGTCAGTGAATCCTGGTGAAGCTCTATCTCCTATTTGCCTGTTTTGTGAGATTAAAAAAGCCTCTATGTGAGGGGACATTTCTGTTACTTCTACCAAAGAACATCTGAATTGACATTGCAACCAACCAGTTTTAGGGAGTTAGGTAATTTGACAGTTGAAACTAGTGCCCTGGTTCTTGGCTTAGATGATTGGATTGAAGGAGACACTATCACAGGGGCTGGAAATACAAAAGGAGAGTGGGGAGTTCCCTGGTCGCCTAACGGTGAGGATTCTGGGCTTTCACTGCTGTGGCCAGGGTTCAATCCTTGGTAAGGGAACTGAGAACCCACAAGCATCATGGTGTGACCAGAAAAAAAAAAAAAAGGAGTATGTGGTTTAGAGAATAAAGAGGCTTAGAAATAAAAGAGAGTATGTGGGTTTCTGGTAGTATTATTAATCACTAATTCCCTGTATCTAGCAAAAAGTGAGCACATTCATCAGTAATTCCATATAAAAGTATAAAAGACAGTATGAAGTGAAGTCGCTCAGTCGTGTCCGACTCTTTGCGACCCTGTGGACTGTAGCCCTCCAGGCTCCTCTGTCCATGGGATTCTCCAGGCAGGAATATTGGAGTGGGTTGCCATCTCCTTCTCCAGGGTATCTTCCCAACCCAGGGATCGAACCTGGGTCTCCTGCATTGCAGGCAGATGCTTTATACTCTGAGCCACCAGGGAAAAGACAGTAGAGAGAGTGCTAAATGAGCACAGAGTGGGGAGTCCTATTCCACTGGGGGTTGGGTGGGAATGAGACTACCTCCCAGGGAAACCGAATTAACAGCTGCTATTGTTTAATGCAAACCAGAGATTGTCTTCTAGCAAGGAAGTTTAAACTTAATGACATCCCATAATTAGCATTTAGAAACAATGTGCCTATAACTTATTGTTGGATCCAACTATTCAATCTCAAAATTGCTCATTTAAAAACATCCATACTTGAACAGCAATTAGAAAAGCAAGCCATTTAACTTTTAGGCTTATAAGTAGCAATGAAGGATATTACAAATTCCAAAAAGAGTTAAAGAAGACCAACTTACCTTTGCATAAGCTTTTCCACCTTTTAACTCCTGCCAAAGATAAAAAACACTATAAGGATATCATATGACTAATGATTTAAAATTAAATGTATGTCAACTAGTTTTGAGATAAGTATTTATTTATATGCTGGCAAATCCACTCCAGTATTCTTGCCTAGAGAATTCCAAGGATAGAGAAGCCTAGTGGGTTACAGTTCATGGAGTCACAAAGAGCTGGACATGACTGAGCAACTACACTTTCACTTTCACTTCAAGTATAAACTAAAATTCTGATGATCTTAAATCCAACTATTTGGATGCCCTCCACCCCCCTCTGGCAAGTAACCAGAGTTTTTATTTAGAATTTAACTTAAATTTGAAGGAGACAAATGGTGAGAAGACAAACTAACATTTAATCTATTTGCTGAAGAAGAAACTGCCAAAAAGTGTTCTGGACACATTGCAATAACCTGAATCACCAAAAAAAGGTTAAATTATTTACTTAGTTAAGCATATTAATAACACATTGCACAAACATTTCAACAAGAGTGGAGATCCCCACCCCAGAGACAACCACTGTTAGCAATTTTTAGATGTGTATATGTATATGTGTGTGTTTATATATTTATTCCCCCTTTACTCAGATAATAACATAATACATATACCTTACTTTATCCCACCTAAAACATATAACATTGTTCCATGGTAATATAGTAGAATCTTCCTTATCTAACTCTTATCTAATGTGAACAAAACTGGCAAAAGTGAAAAGTAATAAAAAAATATATAGATGTCTTAACACTTTACTTTAAAATATATAAACTACATTAATTTGCCAAATCTCTCAATTTGGGACATCACACAGATACAAGATTTAAAACACTTAGACACTGCTTATCACACAGTATATACTCCGTACCTGTGACTGCTGAATGGAGTTATTTTTCTTTTATAAACCAAGAGGCACAATGCATTCTGCACCATTTCCATCTTTAAAAGGGTGAATTTAAATAAGTTGAGAGCTAATCTATGGTAAACTGTATTGTTTATGAATGTTTGTATCCCTCCCCTTCTCTGCCCCTTTAGTAATGCCACCATGTACTCCATTATGAATTACCAAATTTTCCTTTATTATAAAGTTACTGTCATATCTTTAACAGTGCCTTTCTTTAACAAAGCAAAACAAAACTTTTTCTAGATAATCCTTGTCTCTACTAGATAATTCTTTTCTTTGCTCCCTTCTACAGCCAGATTTTCCAAAAGACTTAGCAAAATTTTCTGTTCCCCACTCTCTCTTCAAAGTAACTCTAATTGGGTTTTTGCTCTCATTTTCCCTCTGCAGTGGCTCTTAAGGTTACCAACGAACTCCATTTTTATTAAAGCCCAAGGCTTTGGCTTCATCTTACTTAATTCCAAAACAGCTCTCTGCCTCCTTCCTAGTAAGGTTTTTTCCTATAAACTTCCAAGGTGCTACAATTGTCTACTTTTCTTCCTACCTCCCTAGCTACTTCTCACTCTCCTTTGTTAAGACCTACTACTCTTTTATTCAACCTCTATAGAAAGTATGCTAGCTGCATCCTAAATATCCATTCTTTCCTTCTCCATCATAATAGAATCCTCTATTTTTAGCTGGGCTTTGGCTGCCTAAAAGAAAGTAACTGACTACATTTTTCACTTTCTTTTTGAACTATAGCAGTGTTACTAAGATCTGGCCAAAAGTATATGAGAAATGATAATATATGAATTCTTGCTCCTTTCTTGTCCTTGCTAAGCAATTTAATACCACTTCTAAGTGTTTGGTCTCTACACTTTCTCGCTGACCTATCCCATTCAGGTCTATGGCTTTAAATAAGAATTGTATGCTGACGACTCAAATCTTTAGTCTGAACTTCTCCTCTGAGTTCCATATTAGTATTTTAAATGCCTATGTGACATGTCCACTTGGTGTCTCATGTGTGCTCAGCCACTTCAGTCACCTTAGACTCTTTGTGACCCTATGGACTAGCCCGCCAGGCTCCTCTGTCTATGGAACTTTCCCAGTAAGAACACTGGAGTGGGTTGCTATGCCCTCCTCCAGGGGATCTTCCTGACCCAAGGATTGAACCCAGGTCTCCTACATTGCAGGCAGGCTCTTTACCTGCTGAACCATTGTGGAAGCCCCTGATGTCTCATAGACACTTCAAGTTTAACATGGTCAAAATAGGTCTGCTGATCTCTATCTGCCCCCCAAATTGCTCCAGTGGATGTCTTTGCCATTTCAGTAAAGAGCAGAATCATCTACCCATATGCTCAGGAAAAAGATCTAAGAGTTACTCTCAATCTTGTTTCCCACATTCACCATATCCAATCCATTAGTAGGGGGGCTACCTCCAAAATACATCCTGAATCATACCACCTCCACTGTTATAACTCCATGCCAAAACATAAGCATTCCTCATCCAAACTATCCCAATCACTTAAGTGGCTTCTGCAATTCATCCTCCATACAGCATCAAAAGTCATCTTAGAAGATCATGTCTCTCCTTTTTAAAATACTCAAACTGATTTCAAATTTCAAACAAATTTATCCCAAATATACAACTGGAATAAAATCTAAACTCCTATAAAGCCCTACCTGATTCAGTGCCTCCAGTCTCATCACCAAGAACTTCCATGTGTTCCATGTTCCAGCTAGGCTGGTGGTCTGTCTTTAAACATGCTAGATTTGTTGTTTATCCTGCATGAGGTTCAGAAGACTTTTGAATATGTGGCTCAATATCTTTCATCAGTTTTAGAAGATTCTCAGCCACAGTCTCCACAAACTCTCACCACTCTTTTCAGGGCTTCATTGATATATATATATATATATATATGTATATGTCAGACCTTTATATTGTTTTCTGTTTCTTACACTCTGTTCTGTGTGTCCCATACTTATATTTTCTTTCCTCCTTTATAATTTTTAAAAACTCTTTTATTATGGAAAATTTCAAACATACACAAAAGTGGAAGAAGTAGTATAATAAATCCTCATGAACCCGTCAATTAGCTTTAAGAATTATCAACACATGGCCAATTTCATCTTATCTGTATCATTCCTTATCTATTTCTTGTCATCTCTCTGTTTTTTTAAAATAGTAGGTCCTTGTTGGGTTATTTATTTTAAATATAGCAGTGTGTACAAGTCAATCCCAAACTCCCTACCGATATTTTCTTTTGTCTTATTTTCCAAAGTGTTCTTCAGTTGTGACAAACCTGCTGTTAAACACATTTGTTGAGATTTAGTTTCATTTACTTAGTTTTAAATTTTAGTTACTGTATTTTTCAGTTCTAAAATTCAATTTAAGTTTTAAAGTAGTTTCAAGTTCTCTTATTTTCCATACTCTTGACTAATTACAATTATTGTAAAAAGTTTATTAGATCTTCTCCAAATCTCTATCTTCCATGGGTTTGTTTTTATCATCTTGTTTTCCTTTTGATTTTGGTCATGCAGTCATGTCTTTTCGTATGCTTGGTAACTTTTTGTGTGTGATAACTTGAAGAAGTAATTTTAGGCTCAGAGTAATGTTATTCTCCTCCAGAAAAGATACACATTTTTTTCTGGCAAGTAGAAAGGTCAGGACCTATCACTTTCATTTAAGCAGTGACTAAGCTGATTGGAAGCTGAATGTCAATTTTTATAAGGGTTGATCTATAGCTGTTATACTCATTTTTCTAGGCTGAAACTGTTACAGAGTCCCAAATAGAAACTCACGGTATTTACCAAGGCTCCTTCTGCGAGTGGGCTCTGGCCTCCATTTTTGTCCCCTTTGTCCTGTAAAATTGCCAGAATCTCAGCTCAGCTTCTTAGCCTCTCCATCACTGCTTTTGGCTCAGCTCCTTAGCTGCTGCTTACAAATTGGCAACTGCTTTGAGGGTAAAACCAAGGCCAAATGTCAGGCTCATCTCTTTATGCTTCCCAGGCCTTTGATTCTAAACCTCTTAAATCCTTGCTGAAGGCAGCTTCTAATGCCTTCAAGCAGCTATTTTTAATATTTTGTATACTTTTTTGGAAAAGTTCACCCTTCTCAGAGGGAAGGGTGGCCTGTAACAAGCTAGTCCATTAATTTGAGAAGCATAAATCCCCAAGTTTATTATAATTTTAGGGTCTGTTATGGATTTAACTGTGCTCACCCAAAAGAAATACTGAAATCTTAATATGCAGAACCTCAGAATATGACCCTATTTGAAAACAGAGGAGGCTTCAGATAATCAATATGACTGGTGTCCTAATAAAAAACAGGAAATTTGAACACAGACACACACAGCAGGTGGAAGATACAAAGACTCAAAGGGAGAAGACAGCCATGCAACTGGAGTGATACAGCTCCAAGTCAAGGAAAGACTCAGACTAAGAAACTAAGAGAAAGGCATGGTACAGTTTCTTTTCTTCTTGCCTTCAGAGAGAGCATGGCCCTGTTGACACCTTGATTTTGGACTTCTGGCCTCCAGAACTGTGAGACAATAAACTGTTTTAATCCACTCAGTTTGTGATAGTTTGTTGTAGCAGCCCTCTCATTCTAACAAAGGGGTTTTTTACTTTCAGGGCTTCCCTGGTGGCTCAGATGGTAAAGAATCTGCCTGCAATGAGGGAGGGTACAGGTTCGATCCCTGGATTGGGAAGATCCCCTGGAAAAGGGAATGGATCCCCATTCCAGAATTCTTGTCTAGAGAATTTCACAGACAGAGAAGCCTGGCGGGCTACTCTGTGGGGTCTATGGGGTCGCAAAGAGTTGGACATGACTGAGTTACTAACAAACAATCTGTGACAGTTAATTTTATGTGTCAACTAGACTGGGTCATGGGGTGCCCAGATATTTGGTTAAACATTATATTTTAAAGTATGTTTTTCAATGCAGGTAGTATTTATACAGTTGGCTTTACTAACTTTTCTTTATGGGTTCTCACTTTTACATAATAATGAGATAGGATAAGGTACAGGAAGTGCAGTAAGTACTTCCATATACCAAGCATGGTAAGAGAATACTAGTGGTTCACCAGTATCTGTTCTTTCCTTCTTTAATTTTGGAATCTGACAGTCACTCAGCTAGAGACTACATTCACAGCTTTTCTTCTAGTTTGGTGTGATCATGTAACTAAGTTCTAACCAGTATGAGCACTTTTGAGTCATGCCCTAAAAAGGAATGCATTTGTTCTCACGTTGCTTTTCCTTCTTTCTCACTGGTGGAGAGATAACAAGACGAGAGCAACTTCCTTGGATCTAAAAATGGGCATCATACAGTCAAGATGGCACAGCTGCTCCACCAGCCCTGGATTCCTTGGCTATTACCTGAGAGAGACATACACTTCTATTTTACGTTTACAATGTATTATACTGAAACAATCTGAGATTACAACTTTTATAGATTATTCGTAATATGCTTCAACTTAGTAAGTAGAAAGGAAATTTAAAAAAAACATGAGTTTAAAATCAGAAAGATTTGTGCTTGAATTCCTAATTTATCACTTATTAGCAAAGTGAGTTTGTGCACGTGACAATCTCTTTGAGCCTTGGTTTTCCTGAAAACGGAAAAGATAACACATTTTCAGGGCTGTTAAGAGACACAAAATATGTAAAATCCCTAAAAAACAGTGCCTAATAAAGAAGAGAAACAATGAATGGCAGGATAAAGACCTATTGTGGCCCCTAAGCTAATAGAAATAAGATTAATAATTATACGCATAGTGATAACGAGACGAAAGTTCTTGATAATATTTTATTTCTTCAGATTCCTCATCGTATTTATCATAGCAATTTAAATTATGCTGCAGGTATGAAGTGAAGTTACATATAACAGTTCTAACAGTAAAGCAGAGCTAAAGTGAGTCAGTGACTACGGATCTAACCATGGTTTCTGAGAGGAGAGAAGGAACAGGCTGTTTCTATACCTTCCTCACAGAGACTCTGTAGATACAAGGGTCCAGGACGCCCGTGGTGGCACTAGCGCTCATTTTGCACATAAATGAGAACTTCTTTCTCCAGTGAACACAGTTGGCTTGCACCACCTCCCTGAGGGGGGGGAAAAAAGAACCAGTTAATTAACTATGATAGTACTGATGACATGTTAAAACACACACACACTATTTCACGCAACTCTATAATGTAAACATGTGGAAACAGTGAAATAAGAAGAAAACAAATTCCTAATCATGTGATCTGAAAATCTTCAGAAAGTTTTAATTATTCACAGGCAACTGAAAAATAGTGAATTTACTTATCAACTCAATCAATATAGAATGATGCTTCACCATTCATTCAACACACAATACACATTTGTTTGTACTAGATGTGATGAGTATGTGCAAGGTTATTAATATATGAAGATCAGAATAACTGTTTTTTTAACCTGACTGGGCTTAGAGTTTAGTTAGTGTAAAAGATAGAAATATAAACATATTTATTCTAAAACAACTACTGTCACAGCTTTACTTCTATTCCAGTCACAAGAGCAACAGCAGCTACCATTTATGCACAGTTTACCACATGTTATTTAATCTTACAACAACCCCAGGGGTTACAACCTCAGCAGCTGGCACTATCCTCACTTTATAGGTAAGGAAATGAAGAAGAACTAAAGAGCCTCTTGATGAACGTGAAAGAGGAGAGTGAAAAAGTTGCCTTAAAACTCAACATTCAGAAAACTAAGATCATGGCATCTGGTCCCATCACTTCGTGGCAAATAGGTGGGGAAACAGTGGAAACACTGACAGGCTTTTTTTGTGGGGGGGGGCACCAAAATCACTGCAGATGGTGACTGCAACCATGAAATTAAAAGATGCCTCTTCCCTGAAAGAAAAGCTATGACCAACCTAGACAGCTTATTAAAAAGCAGAGACATTAACTGGCCAACAAAAGTCCGTCTAGTCAAAGCTATGGTTTTTCCACTGGTCATGCATGGATCTGAGAGTTGGACTATAAAGAAAGCTGAGCACCGAAGAATTGATGCTTTTGAACTGTGGTGTTGGAGAAGACTCTTGAGAGTCCCTTGGACTGCAAGGAGACCCAACCAGTCCATCCTAAAGGAAACCAGTCCTGAATATTCACTGGAAGGACTGATGCTGAAGCTGAAGCTCCAATACTTTGGCCAGCTGGTGTGAAGAACTGGCTCACTGTTAAAGACCCTGATGCTGGGAAAGATTGAAGGCAGGAGGAGAGGGGGATGACAGAGAATGAGATGGTTGGATGGAATCACTGACTCGATAGATACATGAGTTTGGGTAAGCTCTGGGAGTTGGTGACGACAGGGAAGCCTGGCGTGCTGCAGTCCATGGGGTTGCAAAGAGTCGGATACGACTGAGTGACTGAACTGAAATGTGCATAAGGAGAGATGTTAACTCTAGGTCATTTAGGTAGGAAGCAGCATCGCTAGCATTCAAACTAGGCTCATTTAGCTCTAAAGTCCATGTGCCCATTTTTTTCAACAACTGCACCCTTTCAAGTTTCCAGGTCTTTCTGTACATGCTGTTCCCTCTACCATTCTCTTAGAAGGGAAGGATAATTAATCCTCTGACTTCAGAAGAAAAGAAAGGCAGTGGGCAAAAACAGAGCTGGAGAAAGCAGAAAGGAAAGGCAAGAGAGCTCAGGTTAAATTATTTTCTTAGGAAAATAATAATGAGGTGACCTCTATAGGATGATAGTAGCTGATGGGTGACTTGTTAGGCTGAGGATGGTGAATGTGACAGGGAGTCAACTTATAGTTGCCTTAGTGAATAAAATGAATTTGTACTGGGACCAACAGATTTGGTTTTATAGATTTCTCTATCAAAGCACAGACATCCAAAAGCAAGAAGTGCAAAACCAAATATAATTTAAAAGCCAACTATGTGTTTGTGTGTGGTATGTGCATGTTACATATAAACAGAGATGAGGGGGTGTATTTTATCATAGGTTTAACTGTAGTAACTTTAGCTCTTTTTTCTATTAGGAAGCTTTAGCTGATTTAAGAAATTATGAAGAGAATGCATGTGTTCTTAGGGGAATTTCCTAGAAATCCAGCAGCTGTGATCTGTATAAATTTATCTACATACAGCACAGGCAGAATGAGAGTTGCTTGGCAAAGGATAGGTCTGAAGGTATTTGTCAGGCAACCCGAGGCGTGATGAGAAGTAGCTAACCTGTATACTCAAAAATAAGTGAATTTGAAAAATCAGTGAATAATGAGAATAACAAGCTTTCCTCTAAACATCTCTTAGCCTAAAGACTTGATCAAGGCATCAGCCATGGTCTCTGGAGCTTCCCCGTTAAGGTATGCAGATAAACAAGTCCCAGTACTCCTGGACTCTTCAAGAATATTTTGAGCTTCAAGGCTTGGCAGCTTCTTATCATTGAGACCACTGATAAATGATCAAGAACCAGAAATAACATTAAAAAAATACCTGTTACTTTACTTTTCTGATAAAATTAAATAAAAACTTCTGATCAAGGATGGCAGTATGGGTACCTGTATTAGCTTCAGCTCTCTCCCCAAAACTTTCTAAATTAAAACAAAAAATTTTTAAGTCACCATCATACAAGGACAAAGAAAACCAGACAGGAGACAAGAAAAAAAAAAAAATTGACCTTGAAGTAGAATGAAGGAAGGACAAAAGGCAGAGTCAATGAGCACCCTCCACATGCACAAAGCTTTTACTCAACTTTTAGTGCTCCAAGTTAAATATGAGCAGATACTTAAGGAAAGTCCCTTAATATGAAAGACAGAGATCAAAAAATAGCAAAGAAAAAAAAAAACCCAAAACAAAAAACAACTTGAACAAAACAAAGTCTACACTGGAAGAAGAAAAGAATATCAGAGAGAAAGAAAGTACATCTACCATACAGGAATAGGATGCTGTTTTTAAAAAAGGAACATACAGGAAACTAACATGGTAACAGGTAGGATCACTCAGAGGAAATCAGTAAACTCCTAGAAGCACACAAATTACCAAAACAATCAAGAAGAAAACTTGAAAAAACCAACATAAAATGAGATTGAGTCAGTAATCAAAAACCTCCCAACAACAACAACCAAAAAGCCCAGGACCAGCTAGCTTCAGGGTGAATTCTACTAAATATTCAAAGAATAATACAAATCCTTCTTAAACTTTTCCCCTGAAAAAAAACAGAAAAGAAGGAATACTTTGAAACTCATGTTATAAGCGGCATCATCCTGATACCAAAGCCAGATAAAACCACCACAAGAAAATAAAATTATGGACCAATATCTCTGATAAAGATAGATACAAAAATTCTCAATAAAAATACTGGCAAACTAAACTTAACAACATATTAAAAGGATCAATGCATGCAAAATCAACATGATATATATAACAGAATCAAAGATAAAAACCACACAATCATCTCAGTTTAGTTCAGTTCAGTCACTCAGTTGTGTCCGACTCTGTGACCCCATGGACTGTAGCACGCCAGGCTTCCCTGTCCGTCACCAACTCCTAGAGCTTAATCAAACTCATGTCCATCAAGTCGGTGATGCCATCCAACCATCTCATCCTCTGTTATCCCCTTCTCCTCTTGCCTTCAATCTTTCCCTGCATCAGCGTCTTTTCAAATGAGTCAGCTCTTCGCATCAGGTGGACAAAGTATTGGAGCTTCAGCTTCAGCATCAGTCCTTCCAATGAATATTCAGGACTGACTTCCTTTAGGATGGACTGGTTAGATCTCCTTGCAGTCCAAGGGACTCTCAAGAGTCTTCTCCAACACCACAGTTCAAAAGCATCAATTCTTCGGCGCTCAGCTTTCTTTGTAAGTCCAACTCTCAGATCCATGGATGACCACTGGAAAAACCATAGTTTTGACTAGACGGACCTTTGTTGGTCAAATAATGTCTTTGCTTTTTAATAAGCTGTCTAGGTTGGTCATAGCTTTTCTTTCAAAGAAGAAGCATCTTTTAATTTCATGGTTGCAGTCACCATCTGCAGTGATTTTGGTGCCCCCCCTCAAAATAAAGTCTGTCAGTGTTTCCACTGTTTCCCTATCTATTTGCCATGAAGTGATGGGACCAGATGCCATGATCTTAGTTTTCTGAATGTTGAGTTTTAAGCCAACTTTTTCACTCTCCTCTTTCACTTTTATCAAGAGGCTCTTTAGTTCTTCTTTGCTTTCTGCCATAAGGGTGGTGCCATCTGCACATCTGAGGTTACTGATATTTCTCTTGGCAATCTTGATTCCAGCTTGTGCTTCATCCAGCCCAACATTTCTCATGATGGACTCTGCATATAAGTTAAATAAGCAGGGAAACAATATATAGCCTTGACGTACTCCTTTCCCAATTTGGAACCAGTTTCTTGTTCCATGTCCAGTTCTAACTGTTGCTTCTTGACCTGCATACAGATTTTGCAGGAGGCAAGCCAGGTTGTCTGGTATTCCCATCTCTTGAAGAATTTTCCAGTTTGTTGTGATCCACACAGTCAAAGGCTTTGGCATAGTCAATAAAGCAGAAGTAGACATTTTCCTGGAACTCTCTTGCTTTTTCGATGATCCAATAGATGTTGGCAATTTGATCTCTGGTTCCTCTGCCTTTTCTAAATCCGGCTTGAACATCTGGAAGTTCATAGTTCACATATTGCTGAAGCCTGGCTTGGAGAATTTTGGCCATTACTTTGCTAGCATATGAGATGAGTGTAATTGTACAGTAGTTTGAACATTCTTTGACATTACCTTTCTTTGGGATTGGAATGAAATGATCATCTCAACAGACACAGACAAAAGTATTCCACAAAATCCAACATCCATTCATGATAAAGACTCTTTTAACAAAATAGGTAGGCCAGAAACTTACCTGAATACAGTAAGGACCATATACGAAAAGCCTATATAGCTAATCTGCTAAGTCGCTTCAGTCATGTCCGACTCTGTGCAACCCCATAACAGCAGCCCACCAGGCTCCCCCGTCCCCGGGATTCTCCAGGCAAGAACACTGGAGTGGGTTGCCATTTCCTTCTCCACTGCATGAAAGTGAAAAGTGAAAGTGAAGTCGCTCAGTCGTGTCCCCTGAATACCTCAGCACCCACCATTCTCTCTTCTGGAGCACTGCCGCTCCATGCTCCAGGGTGGCAGAAACTGGCTGAGTTGGCCTCCTCCATCATTCCATTCAGTCCTCATCCCGTATGGTCCTAATTTCCTTTATCCTTGCTTTGTTTCTGGTAGATTCTCCAACAATTAACATATATTTGAAAGGAGTCAATATTGTAAATGAATTTTTTAAATTTATAAGCCTAAGGTACCCCTGACTATGCTCTTTCTTAATAGGATTTCAAATAGAATATATTAATGTAAATGATCTTTTAGAGTTTATACTATACTATCAAAACAATAGCCTTGGAGTTTCAAACAATTCCTCCAAACAAAAAAAATTTTTGTGTGCCTTCAACAATTACTCAATTTTTTTGTGTGATAATCTTTAATGAACATATACACAGCTGTCAGAAAATGGTCTAGACCACACAAACAAAAAAAAGTAGCCAAGTTAGTAGTGACAGTTTGTTACACTGATGAGTTACCATGGAAACAAACTCAGACTACTTGACAACTGAGACAAAAGTCACATTAGTAAATGCTTTCCGTTATGTGACTCATTAATTTCCTATGAGTCTTATATAGTTGCTTAACCATTTTCAAGAAACAAAGCAACAGAATATGATTTGTGTTGATACTATGGAAAACCAAGTATTTGTAAGATTAAAATGATAAGGTTGCTGATTGTGAAATATGTAAACAGGGGACTAACTTAACAGAAGATAAACGTTGCTATGGCCATTGCTTATGGTTCAAAAGAATCAAAGAAAATCTAAAAAGTCTTAAACAAATACAAATAATATAAAATGAAATGAACATTATGGATCCATTTTTTACTACTTAGAACTGCATTACTTAATATTCTAAGAATTACTTGCACATGTGTACTCTAGGCACATACTAAAATTATGCCATATTTTGGTACCTCAAAGCATTTTTAACTTGTTAAAAACAGTAGTAAAAAACAGTCATGAAGAATGCAAGCTTTCTGCCAGACAGCATTACTGCATGGACATTTAGGGCTTATCTCCAGAGCCAGTCGGACTGGGTTCAAATCCTATGCGTTCTTCTTGCCAGTTACTACCCTGACACAATCGTTAAACTCTGCATTTCCACTTCCTCCTTTATGAAACAGAGATGGTAACAGTAGTTGTACCTCATGGAAATTTTGGAAAACCAAGTGAATTATTACCCTTGGTATTTGGAACAATGCATGATTTATAATGGACCTCAATAATAGAAATTGTTAGAAATTGTTACTATCAAGGAGATATACGTGGTTCAAGTCCACTTACATTTGCCTTCCAGAGAGAAAGAAATAATGGTTAAATTTTATAGAGAATTTTCTTCAACAGTAATGGAGATTTCTATTTTATAAAAGATACAGATTCCTGAAAAAATGAACCAAGGTAAAAACTGCATTTTGAGACTCCAAGGATAAATTAAGTCTATAAAGTTGACTTTAACATACAACACTAAGGATCAGTGAATGTCTCTTACCCCACAAGTATTTTTGGCTTGAGGAGTTGAGTGTACTGTACTATCATTCAGTGGGAAAAACAAGATTTTTTTCATTCATTCATTCACTCAATTATACATTCTTTCATTCTGCTAGTAGTGTCAGTGAGGGAAATGACAGTCCAGTTTTGGACATCTTGAGGCTGAGGAGCCTGAGAGTCCCTGTGATCATATAACTTAGCAGAAATATATATTTGTTCAGATAACCAAAATATATTTCTCATATATAGTTGGTCTTCATCAACTGTTCCTGGCTCACAGCTCCCCAAACCCTTGTAATTTCCTAATTGTTGATAATAAAGGTGTCTTTTGTTATGTGAATGAAGTGACTTTTAGATCTTGCCCTAGGGTGGGGGCTGGTAGCCAGGAGAACTAACCATGAGAATAGAGGACTGGAACTTTCAGTCCTACCCCATGATTTCTGGGGAGGGGAGAGAGGCTTTAGGGTTGAATCAACAGCCATAGACCAATGATTTTAGACAATCTGGACTAAACAACGAAGGCTTCATAAAAACCCAAAAGGATAGTTTTTTGGTCCTTTTTCAAAGAGCTTCTGCATCAGAGAACCAGAACACTTCCATGTGCCACCATGCTAGAGTCTGGAACTCTGTGGAACACTGATACAGAAGATACAGGAGAAGAAGGCTGCTGCTGCTAAGTCACTTCAGTTGTGTCCGACTCTTAGCGACCCCATGGGCTGCAGCCAGTCAGGCTCCTCCGTCCATGGGATTTTCCAGGCAAGTGTACTGGAGTGGGTTGCCATTTGCCTTTTCCGAGGAGAAGAAGGGGGGACAGGCAAAGGAGACTCCAGTGTCAACAGAGAGAAACAAAGGAGATCATGTTATTACCAAAAGATTTTTAAGAAGGAAGAGTTCAACAAAATCAAATGTGGCAGAGAGGTCAGGTAAGATGAAAAAGAAGCAACAATGATGTCACTGATAATACTGTGCAGTTCAGTGAAAAGGTGCAGGTGAAGGCAGATGACTATGGGAAGTAGATACAGGGAACACAGACAATTGATTTCAAATATTTTAGTAATACAGTGGAAAAAACTGGGGTGGCAGCCCATATGGCGTAGAGCAAGGATTTCATTTTAACTTGCTTAGCGTTATAGGAAAGAACCAGTAAAGAGAAAAAGTCAGAGTGGAGAGGGTATGAAAAATGGTGCCAGAAAGTCAGAGGGGATGGGATTCAAACAATAGCTGGAGGGAGTGGCCCTGAGTAGATGAGGCTCCTCCTGCATCATGAGGAGGGGCAGAGAAAGGACCCAGCTCTAATGCTGGCAAGTCTGTCAACAGATCACTGTTCACTGCCAGAACCGTTTTAGAGGAAAATTCCATGTAAGAATTATTCTGCCAGAACTGTTGTAGAGAAAAATTCCATGTAAATACTAACAATCTGCTGTACACTGGCAGTAAGTACTATTCGATATATAGTAGTCAAATGTTTGCCAAAATGTAAGTACTGTTGATAGAAACACTATTTGATATAAGTACTATTTGATATATAGTAGTCAAATGTTTGCCAAGTACTTGCTTGTTAATAATCTGTGGTACACTGGTAGAGTCACTGCCAGAACTGTTGTAGAGAAAAATTCCATGTAAGTGCTATTTGACATATAGTAGTCAAATGTTTGCCAAATACTTGCTTGTTAATAATCTGCTATACGTAGTACAAAAAACTGAAAGCTCATGCAAAAAAGACTGCCATTCAGTGACCTGGCAGATGGCCTAATGAGAAAATTTCATTTTTAAAAAGGTATGTAAAGTTATGCCTCATTTTTATAGTGTGATAATTGACTTATAATTATTTTTATGAGTAAAAAGTGTTTAAACTAAAAATATGAATTGATGTTTATCTAGAGAGACATGTATTCTTTAAGTTCCCTCACATAAACTCACAGGTCATTCTTTCTACATACTTTTGGATCATATTTTTAAACAACGAATACAATTAGAATAACATAAAAAAAGAAGACTAGCACCCAGGTCACCTCTCAGTTTAACCTACAGTTTTCTTTCTTTTTTTAATTGAAGTATAGTTGATTTACAATGTTGTGTTACTTTCTGGTGTACAGCAAAGTGATTCAGTTACATATATACTTTTTCGTATTATCTTCTATTATGGTTTTACATGATATTGAATACAGTTCACTGTGCTATACAATAGGACCTTGTTTATCCATTTCTATATATAATAATTTGCATCTGTGCCAGGGGCCACCACGGGAGATCCCACCCATGACAAAGTCATGTGGAAGAGAACTGTTAAGCAAGGCTTCAGAACACAAGGGGCTCCCTAGGCTTTCTTGAGCATCTACCCCCAAACCAGAATCTGTCTATTTTACTATTTCATGACTTTCACCAACTGTGAGAGGCATGGAAATCCTAAAACATAGAGACTTTCAAAGAGTTAAAAGTTATTAGAGTAGTGCTGATGTAGGATTTCATTATTGGGCCAATGCTTGTTGCTAAGTTCCCATATCTCTTATCCACTGTGCACCTGGGAATGCATTAGTTAACATAGTGAAAATGTAAGAAAAACAAGTGTAGCCTTGAATTTAACCATATCAGACTTTTGAGCTAATTGGTTCCTTCTTGTAACTCACTGCACCTTTGCTCTGTGAAAAACGTAACTCTGTTTGGCATTTTCTGAAGCTGACATAGATTAGAAATATAAAGAAAAAAAACACTTTGAGGGAAAATAAGTTTTCTGGCTGAGCAGCCTTTATCAAAAGAGGGTCATAAAATGTTCACAGGCCTCCAAGGCCAGAAGATACTGCACACAACATCCTTTGTGGAAAAGGTATGCAAAAAAAATCCTGGTTTTGATAAGGGCAAAACTGCTGGAATGTTGGGCTGACTCTGTATGACCTTGCATCTTTCATTTCCCTCTATGTACAAAAAAGTATATAAGTGCCTTCTGAAAAATAAAGCTTTGGGATCTCGCTCATTGAAGCAGCTTGACCTCCCCATGTCAATCATTTTCTCCTCTTACTCTCTCTCTTTCTGGCTGGTTCCCATCTGGAGTACAGAAGTCCGCTGTGTCTACTTATTTGCCTGGGTTTCTAAGACCTGAACGGGAAGGCGTCCTGCATCTTCACTCCCACGGGAGACCAGGAGGGCACCTGTGGCCTCACATAGACGGTGCAAGTCTCTTGTCTTGAGACTTTATTGATTTTCTGTATAAACAAAGGAACATCAGCCTCTTTGCTTCTCTTCTCTATTTTCCTATCTTCAACATTCTGTCCTTATCTTTCTCTAAATCAATCGCTGACACCGTTTCTCCTTTGGGTTTCCCTGTATCCTGTGGGGGCTGGACCCCAGCACATCTGCTAATCCAAATTTCCTAATCCACACCCTCATCCCACCCCCAGCAACTACAGATCTATTCAATAACATATACTTTTCTATTCATAACTTTTCAGCTTATTAACCAGCCAAAGGAAAGCTGGATGGCATAATGGAAAGAGAAAAAGATAAAGTATCAAGACCTTTTCTAGTATAAACTATGTTGACTTTGGACAAGTCATTTAACCTGCTGGGGCCTCAATTTCTTCACTGAGAAACAAGTGTCGACCTGGTACTGCTGCTGCTGTTAAGTCGCTTCAGTCGTGTCCGACTCTGTGCGACCCCATAGACGGCAGCCCACCAGGCTCCTCCGTCCCTGGGATTCTCTAGGCAAGAACACTGGAGTGGGTGGCCATTTCCTTCTCCAATGCATGAAAGTGAAAAGTGAAAGTGAAGTTGCTCAGTCGTGTCCGACTCTTGGCGACCCCTTGGACTGCAGCCTACCAGGCTCCTCCGTCCATGGGATTTTCCAGGCAAGAGTACTGGAGTGGGATGCCATCGCCTTCTCCGGACCTAGGTACTAGGTAGAATCAAAACAAAAATTTTTGACAAATATTTTATCATACATGAAAAATAGTTTATTTTTTGTAACTACAGAGCAGCACTTTACTTTCTAGAAAGGACAGTACAGATGAAAATGGCACAATAAAAACATGAAATAATAGGGAAAAAAATTTAAGGAAGGACCTATACTAAAAATTTAAGAATACATATAGTCTAGGAAATTTTAAAAAGAAAACTAGCCAAAACTTCCCAGTTTTCATCAGGTAAAAGTCCTTTGAGATAGCAAAAATTAAAACCAAGTTATATACATATGAATGAAAATATGTCCTCTACAACCCTTATAAACAAAGGGACAAGGGACTAACTACAGAATTCAGAAGCCAATGTGAATTACTGATTCTGTATTGAACCAAAAAACTGTATTGTGTATGAAGGAAAAAGAAATATTTTGTCAAGCATGCAAGGAATAAACTAAACAAAAAGCAAAAAACTATCACAGCTACCATTTCTGATTAAGACATGAAGAACTGCAAAAGAAAAAAAGAATTAAAAATTGTATCTTCAGAATAAAAAAAAAAGGCCAGAAACCAATTAAGAGGTTACCTGTTCTCAAAAATATTTTACTTTGAACAAGAGGACGTTTTCCCCCCTTCCTGAATTGTCTAAAAGCATATGTGAAAATAACAGATACAGTTTCTTTAGTCACTTATTTAATTACCCAGTTTTCAGATCAAGAAATGAATGACTCCTTTTTGTCTGAAGACCAGAGGCCAAATTCTTCAACTATGCACTCATCCCTCCAAGGTCTACCTCTCAGCCTCTCCAACTTGACCCCCTCTGATTACCTTCATTAACTTCCCCTAACTGAATTATACACTACTCCCTATCCAAGCTCTACGTACTTACGCCTGCTGTTCTATTCCTTTAGGATGCCCTCCTAAATGCTTTCTATCCTTTTCCTATGATCCAACCTCATCCACATAATATAGAAAAGGGAACCAATTATAGACTCAGAGGACCTAGGCTCAAGTCTAATTTCAACACTGAATGATGGTACACAAATTACTTGCCTTAACATAAGTTTTCTCCTTTATGAAATGTTTTGATTTCAGCTAAACATATTTATAAATTATACCTATCTGGATATTTATATATTATATAAATTGGCAAACATGTTGCCTGAATCTATAAAATCTATAAAAATTTACGGTAAGGGGTAAATTTGAAACACAAAGGACTCAGGCACACAGAGAGAAACCATGTAAGAACACTGCAAGAAGGCAGGGATCTGCAAAATAGGACCAAACTTGACCACACCTTGATCTTGAACATCCAGCCTCCAGAACTGTGAGAATATAGATTTCTATTGTTTAAGTGACTCAAAAACCATAGTAATTTAAATACACACACACACACACACACACACACACACACACACACACACATATAGTTATTGTTGTGTAGTCACTAAGTCGTGTCTAACTCTTGGTGGACTATAGCCCGCCACGTTCCTCTGTCCATGGGATTTTCCAGGCAAGAATATCGGAGGGGGTTGCTATTTCCTTCTCGAGGGGATCTTCCCAACTCAGCGATAGAACACGAGTCTCCTGCATCACTGGCTCTGAATCTGCAGGCAGATTTTTTACTGCTTTATATATATCTGTGTAAACTACAAAGTGTTAACAAATCAAGACTTCACTCAAAAACTTATTCTATGATGCATTTCCTGAGCCCTGTACAAAATTATTCTCTTGTTCCTATAAACTCCTGGGAGATTTTACAACCATGTTTGGAGCTGCCTTGCAAATGAAAGATACTGAGAGCAAGAGAAATAGGACTTTAATGAAGTTTTTCTGTGTGTTAAAAAAGTACTCTGATATTTTCATTAGCGTAATTATTGAAAGGGAACTCTAAAGTATCAGAGGAGGTTTTCTGGTACAGTGATATTAAATAGTGAACTTCAAAGAGCATGCATTGGCCATCAAAACCTATTTGGAGATATAGATAAGGAGGAGAAAACTGCAGAATGTTTACATTCTTGAGATCCAGAGGGAAATAGGCCAGAGACTCAGCTGGTATGTGACAAAATGAAAAAAACAGTGAAAGTGTTAAAGTCACTCAGTCACATCTGACTCTTTGCGACCCCAAGAACTGTAGCCCACCAGGCTCCTCTGTCCACTGAATTCTCCAGATAAAAATACTGAAGTGGGAGTGGGTAGCCATTCCCTACTTGAGAGGATCTTCCTGACCCAGGGATTGAACCTGGGTCTCCTGCATCGTAGGGAGATCCTTTACCATCTGAGCCACCAGGAAAGCCCCTATGTGATGAAATAGTACAAAATAATATTAAAAATGGACTTTCAAGGCTCTATTCTGGCTATCTTGGTTATCCTTAATATAATGATACAATAATCAGGAAAAACTCATTCAAATGAAGTAAATTAAAATCAAAGGCACAGCAACACACTCTGGCTAAACTCTACTTGAAGGGAGGTCTGGGGGATAGAGTGGGAGAGATCTGTGCAGCAATGAAAAAATGAGATTACAAGGAGGCTACAGATGAAAGGACTGTACTGAGAATACATGGTGGGCTATTTCTTGAGTGGCAGAGACCTGCTGCGGTATTTCCTGATGACTCTGGTCACAGCCAGTGTAAGCTTCATGTTTACGCATCACATTGCATCACTTGACATGTCTGACACCATTACTCACATAGAAGGAAACCACAGTGGAAGCAGAGTAGCTGAGTTAGAGAAACGGCCATAAATATTTAATACAGCCTCTCAATGGTTTTGTGTGCTGGTTTTTAAGGATTACCTTAGCAGATTCTTGACTTATTATCAGTTGGTACTAATTTACAGTTTCTCAAATTAGGAAGCAGCCAGTGCTAACAATGTAGTTATTACTGAGTTCCTGGTTGCTTCAGGAAGCCTTACACTATACAATGAGAGACTTTACAATTCTCAACTGCATAAAATTACAAATTCATATTATCTACATTGTTAACAATGATTGCTTATTGTTCCATTAACAGAAATTATGAAGATAATTTATAATTGCTTATAAAACATCCTTTACTGATTTAGTCTACAAGCAAAATTTTAGAACCAATCCCCTTGTTAGAAAAGGACCATGAACAATCTTTTCTAACTATCTTCCTGGGGATGTTATTTCTAAAACTGCTTCTTCCTTGTACATAGTGTAAATAATAACATCCACAGGACAGACCAAGTAAGATATTTATTTGAATTGAAAGTCAATCCTCAAACATAAGGAATGACCAAAATGGGGCATGACCACCTTCATGACCAGATAGTACCCAGAGCAAATAATAAAAAAATACCTTTAGGGACTCTGAATTGGCCTCAAAAGATAACAGAAGATAAAATGTTAATAACTTTATGCTTAAACACCAGCACCAGAGAATTCCCAGAAACTGCTATAGAAATGTGGCTGTAGTCTCTGAACAAGGAAATATATAAAATTATAACTAGAAAGAAAATGTCACTAAATAAGTTCACTCGAAAGTGACGTGAGTGATGACTCACTATGAAGAAATGAAGCAAACATGTAAAGTCCAAAATCAAAACTATGGGTAGTTTCTCATTTGATTAAGATAAAATAAATCTTGGGTGGGAGCTAGTTTCTAAGCCACAATGCTTGGAGATAGAATTTGATTACTCAAAGCCCTAGAATTTCTTCTGAAACCAGTAAATAGGTTTCAGGACAGAAAAACTAATTTTTTTCTTTAAGACAAAAGAAAGACTTTCAGTCTTGGGTTTATTTTTAATATTTGTACCCCTATCGTCTTTTACACTATTCTCTTGCTCCAACCTATAATNCCCTCAACAAAATGAAACAAAATTTTTCTTGACTTCTTTACTTTGTCTTGTTATAAAGTCATTTGCCATAGCGTTATTGTTTCATCAGTGATTTAGTAATACATGAGAAACCTCCACGTTCATTTTCTTAATCACTTTGCCTGGGTTATTTTAATAGACTTGTAATTTGTTTCCTCATTTCTAATCTATTCCTATTTGAATACAAAGAACATCAGCCCTACAGCCAGCTTAAAAGCACTTTAAGCACATTACAACTTAGTGTAAGAATCTTAGATCGACTTTTATTCTATGAGCAGGGGAAAGTAAATTCTTTATAATGGCACTCAAAGTCTCTATATTCTGCTAGAAGTTTAATGTGAACTCTCTGAGCAATCAGGCTGATCTATCACCAACTCCTATTGCCAACTTGCTCAATCAGTCCTCCCACCCACACTTCCTCAACACTCATTCATCCTCCCAGCATGCACAACTGAAAAGCTGATGTGGTTTTCATAACCTTTACAGCTGTAAATAAACTCTTTACCTTCAGAATTTCAACATTCACATACTGTCTGACTCATTGATTAGGCACTAAATTATACTGTCTCCTACTGCCAAGCAATTATACATGTATGATCTAATTTCCTTAAGTAGAGGTAACTGCCTTATGGGCCTTTATATCTGTTATACTTTTCATAGCCCCTGACAGACAGCTAGAAACTTGTTAAAAGCAAAATTAGTATTTGGTAAATAATGAATGATCTACAGCTTTAATTTTTGCAGAAAACCAAGCATATTTATAATTTGCTGTGTCTCTCCAAAGCTTTTCTTTAACAAAATGAATTATTAGTTTATGTAAGTTCATGCATCCATCAGGAGGTCCCCACAACCATCTCCAGGCTCAGTGATCCATTAGGAGGATTCACAGGACTCAGTATGTAGTCATACTCATGTCTAAGATGAACTATAGCAAAAGGATACAAATGGAATCAGTAAAGGAGAAAAGTGCATGGAACAAAGCCCTGAGAAGCCAAGTGCAAGCTTCCAAGAGCGCTCTCCCAGTGGAGTCACCAAGAACCAACTTCTCAGGTATCAAACTGGGACAACACATGTGTATACCAAGGAAGCTCATTAGAGATGCAGTACCTAAGGGCTCCCCCCCCCCCGCCCCTCTCCCCTAAGCTGGGCATGTGGGCACCCTCTGCCCAGCACAGGCCAAAATCCCAGACTCCCAGAAAGTATTCAGTGCAAATCACACTGTAGTTCAGGCACAATGAGCCACTCTAAAGTTTTATGTCAGTGTAGGCAACTATGATTGTTGAGGCTCCCAGATGCCAACAAAAACACTGTAAGCAGGCCTTTCTACGGAAAGCAGTCGGGTCTGCTAAGTTAACCCTTTTCTATGTAATTCAATGAATATTTTTATGGTAGAAATGTTAGATGTTAACTATATTTGATTTTTGCCAAAGCACAGGTAATTTTTAAAACAATTAAAATCTAGCATTTATTTAGAGATACACTGCCTAGATTGGTATCCACGAATAAAAAGTTATACAATTTTTAAATAATTCACATCCTTTAAGTATTCCTCGTTTTCTTTTTCTTCTAAAATGAAGTTATCTTTTTCAAGTCAACATTTTCATAGTCGCCAGGAGAAAAGAAGTATAACATCTAATGGAACAAACCCTCTTAGATAAGCTCCTTGTCTTCTCTTTAAATGTCAGTTAGCTGCCAGAGCATTGTGGTAGCTGTTCTAGGTGCATCATCTTACCAAATCCTCACAACACCCACATAAGCCAGCGATGATTTCTATTTTATAGATCTGCCATGGTGGAGCTAGGATTTAGGTTCAGATCTGCCTCATTCCATACTCTTGGTCTTAGATTTATATTAACTACCTCTACCTAATAAGGAACAGGCTCCTTATTATAAATCGCTTCCCTTCAAATCTCATGGGTGTTTTCTGGTTGGTTATACACAGCATTATTTTTAATCTGACTGACTTTGATTATAGTCACATTTTAGTTGGAAAAGAAAGGGGTAAATTTCATACAGGATATTCTATTTTTTCTTTTCCAGTCTTGCTAATTCCAAATCAAATCACACACCTTGCTTGTTAACTACAATGGGAAACTCCCTATTCAGCACAGCACACAACTTTGTACTTTATCTGACATTAATCTGCTTGAAATTA
This sequence comes from Neotragus moschatus, assembly GCA_006410615.1. NCBI lineage: Eukaryota > Metazoa > Chordata > Mammalia > Artiodactyla > Bovidae > Neotragus > Neotragus moschatus. Next base: position 1,388,556 of record SJYA01000617.1, on the reverse strand, counting down.
GACAGACCTGAATTCCAATTTTGGCATTTCACTTACCAGATGTGGGGACCTTGGGAAAGTTATCTCAGTTCATTCATCTACAAAATGGGGATTCCTACCTCACAGGCTTGCAGTGAGAGAAGATAATATATTTAAAAGGTTTGCGTGCGTGCTTGTTCTATCGCTTCAGTTGTGTCAGACTCTTTGCGACCCTATGGACTGTAGCCTACCAGGCTCCTTTGCCCATGAGGGTTCCCCATGCAAGGCTTCTGGAGTGGACTGCCACACCCTCTTCCAGGGGATCTTCCCGACACAGGTATAGAACCTACTTCTCTTATGTCTCCTGCATTGGCAGGCAGGTTCTTTACCACTAACGCCACTTGGGAAGCCCACTTAAAGGGTTTAGCCTATTCATATTTGCCAAATAAACGACTGCTTACAATATCTCGATAACTGATTCATAATTGGTATGAATCAAGCCAATGAGGGAGACAGTAGGGAGTAGAGAAGTACCCTGACCACCAGGTGTCACCACTGGGCCAGGAGAGCTGGTCTAACTGCCAGGAGCTGGGGGTGGGACTGCCACAGGACAGGTTAAGACTGTCACTTGAACCTACAGAAACATTCAAAAATTGGCTTTGGCTTTCAACCTTAAGAGCTGGTACAGTGTTTATTCCGCCATTCTGAGCAACACTGTTCTCTTACCAGTGTGTTCAAAATGACTGCAGTAGATGTATCATCATATTAGTTTAATTAAAAAAAAAAAAATGGGGCTTCCCTGGTGGCTCAGACAGTAAGGCATCTGCCTGCAATGCAGAAGACTGGGCTTGATCCCAGGGTCCGGAAGATCCCCTGGAGAAGGAAATGGCAATTCACTTCAGTATTCTTGCCTGGAGAATTCCAAAGACAGAAGAGCCTGGCGGGCTACAGTCCATGGGGTCACAGAGCTGGACACAACTGAGTGACTAACACATACACACAGTTAAAAAAACTCCTCAGCTGATCTTTTTTTTTTTTTTTTAATTCTGAGAATCAATCAGTTCAGTTCAGTCGCTCAGTCGTGTCCGATTCTTTGCGACCCCATGAATCGCAGCACGCCAGGCCTCCCTGTCCATCACCAACTCCCGGAGTTCACGCAGACTCGCATCCATCCTGTCAGTGATGCCATCCAGCCATCTCATCCTCTGTCATCCCCTTCTCCTCCTGCCCCCAATCCCTCCAGCATCAAAGTCTTTTCCAATGAGTCAACTCTTCGCATATTGCTTCATAACTCTCTTGCTTTAGTCAACAAGACAATTACATTTTCTGGCTTTCACAGGCTTCAATATTGCCACCTTGGACAATTTTCTCATCCCAACTCCACAACCCATGGACATTATTTCCTTTACATAATTAATAGAGATGACAAAAGGAAAACAGAGTATGTTTTAGGATAAAGTCCATGGACAGCACTAATGACAAAATAAGCATTAACTAAAAGCCTTATTCCTTAAAAGTTCATATTTTAAAATTCCGCAAATTTTCTTTTCCTAAGGAACACTTAATGTACAGGAGATCTGTCAACCTACAAATAGTCTGACATGACTCAAGGAACACTACCACTCCTGATTTCATTCTGTAATCTGCCAATAACGCTCCCTGAGAGGCCCAGGGGTGCATTTCAAAATAAGAGCAATAAAACGAAAAAAAAAAAAAACCTAAAATAGAAAAACCCCAAATGAGAACAGGGCCTGGGTTGTGCTTCTGGTTCTAAGTCCTCCACACTGACAGCAACTAGCGGTCACTTCAAGACCGGTCCATTCAGTGAGTGTTAGGGCGTAACTGGACACGCAGCTCTGAGATGAGACACAGACTTGTCCTGTCTCCAGGGAACACTTGACTCAAGTCTGACCAGGCCTGGGCATCCTGGGCGCCCGAGCCCAGCAACCGACAGGCATAAAGAGAAAGGCTAAATAAATGCACAGGCAGATTCTGTCTAGAGCCGGCGCTCCTGGAACTCGAGCAGTTTGGGTATTTTTGTTCTAACAACAGCTCAAGTTCCACTCTGCATCTCACAAACATGGAAAGGTCTGAAGAGAAACCAGAAGCATCCTCTCCCTTCTGACCATCGCTCCCATTCCCGGAGAACTGAGGAGGGAAGAGCAGATACCAGGAACCATCTGGAATCATGAGCGCAGGTGGCTACCCCAGCCGAAAACCCATTTGCGAAGCACTTTACGCAGATCGATACACACAGACCGGTCCCTAGAGAAAGAAAAGCTCACGAGGTTGGCCGCCCTCCTGGAGTAAAGGGGCTGCGTCAAGAGATGTTGCCCTTCCAGCTGCTCCGGAGCAGCGGGCGGCGCGGCGCGCGCGTTACCTGGGGGACTCGGCGGTGAAGCTGCCGCCGTCCAGCAGCCGCATCTTGCAGAAGAGGACCCCGTTGACGAAGGGCACCGAGGAGAGCTCCTCGAGCTCGAAGTCCACCTTAAACTTAAACTTCTTCTTCTTCATCATCATGAGAGCCAGACGCCGGCGAGCAGGGTGCGGGGGCGGCCCCAAGGGGCGCGCGGGCCGGCGCCGTCGCTTCAACTCGGTCGAGCCCCGGGCCCTCCCAGCCCCATGGCCCGGGCCGCGAGCTCCGCGCGGGGGCGCGGCCGGGGGGCGCCGAGGTCCGGCCGCTGCCGCGTCCTCGTGCGGCAACTCGGGTCCGAGCGCGGCGGCGGCCGCAGCGCGGACCCCGCCCGCCCGCGGGGAG